>KN818226.1:541682-641253 GCA_000827485.1 Amanita muscaria Koide BX008
TGCTCGCGACGCTCGTGCCACAAAGTGATGCGTGCAAATCTGGTCGGCGGCAACAGATTCGCTCTCCTACATTCCTACTTCAAGTTGTACCACTCTGGTCGTAACATAACTCAAGTGATACTCATGAGTCATATTGCAATCATATTTTGAATCAAACCGGCAAGGTCACTCGCTGCTCACGCCGCGCGTTCTAGTACTTACTAGTATAGTAGTGGGACATTTGCATAAGTTCCCACAGCACTCTTTCTAATACAGTACCTGCGACCTCCATAGCAGGAAAGAATTTCGAAGTACTTGTATATTCGTCCTTTACGCTTACTTGAAATTCACCAACGAAACATACGCTATCAGAATAAGTACGTATTAGTAGAAAAACAACCTATATGATAACATATATGCACAGAGATAAGGAATGATTTTAAAAGCGGTAGAGGATGAAAGTCAAGTGTTTTGTGGACTATTAGCTCTGAGACTCTCTCGAAACCCACGGACAAAAGCCCTGAACGGTTCCAACACCCAGCCTAATGTACCCGGTGCATCAGCGTCCGACGCGGTATAATGTTCTGTTCGAGGTCGAGTCACAGGTCGATCATACTCCATGTCCGGATGTGCGTCAGAATCGGAGCGAACACGCTTCAGACTCTCGCCCGAACATTGTTCCAGGCCCGGAATGCATTCCTCAGCCTTGTTGTCGTCCGTTGGGAATGGAATTATGTTGACCGCTTCTGATGGATCGTTTGGGCTTCTTTCTAATTCGCTCACAGCGGATCTGCGCCATGTTAGCCTAAGATGGAAGACGTATACAATGTTACTCACCGATCCAGGAGGTGGCAATTGACCTTATGCTCGTCCCACTTTGTGAGGTTGTAATCCCCATGTCCCTCCAAGGTCACATCGACTCCACATGCAGAACACTCGACTTGTTTGACGTCGAATAATTTGGCTTGTGGGTCATTAACCAACTGTAATTTTCTTGCGGCCGTGACGACCCGGTTACTTGGGCTAAGGTAACTTGTCAGAAACGAATTCTGAAAGAGTACATAAAAGCGTACGTAGACGCTGGACAACGTTCCCGGTGCTGCCGCCAATGGTACAGTGCATACGTTTGTTTGGTCGAGAGCCGGATCCATTTCCAGCACCTTCGGCACTTGACCTGGTCTGGTTGAACTTCCTCCACTTGGTCGTCGGTTTCGAGGTAAGCTTTTCGTTCAGATTCACTTCGGTAAACCCGTTCGCTGGTGGATAAACCCATTGAGGATTCGGCATCTTTAGAGTCCAGTTCGCTGTTTCCTGCGACTGTATTATTCTTGCTAAATAGAACACCCATTTTTAAAATCAAGCCTGTGATCGATCAAGAACAGTAAAACTGACTGTGGCGCATCAACGACTGTTGCATCGCACTTGGCTCTGTGTGCCTCCCAGGGTCGGACGGTATAAGCTCGGTTTTTACCCAGATTTACAAAAGAACCACAGCGGATACAACGAACTCGGTGTGGTTCTATGTCAGTACACTCTGGTTGGTTTTTGAAATAAAGCACCCGTTCTTCTTCCGTCCGACGAAGCTTTTGGCCAGTTTGAATAGACTCCGCGAAGGAGCTGTCGCCGTCGGCGTCAGCGTTGGGTCCGGTTTGTCTGAATAACAATCAGCGGGCAGTAGATACATAGGAGGAACATCAAAAGCTTACTTTTCTGATGACGATTTGCCCGGTTTCGATAGCATGGATACCTGAGACGGAGGCTTGACACTCGCCGATTCACGTCTGGATGAGGGTGGTTTATTGCTTGCTGTGCCTGGTGCGACGCTGGATATGGCCAGTAGATTACCCTCACGGTTCTTTCGCGTCCCACGCTCACTACTGACGGCGGGCGTAGTCAAGGAATGACGAAGTACAAAGAGAAATATGTCTTCACCGAGAGTCTATCTCCTGGATCTCCCTCATGGGAGACTGCGTGACTTGAGCCTGTTTGACGTGTACTGGATACAACAGATAATGACCATACCTCGTTGGCCGTGTCTTGCCTCTCGTCTTCCGACTCGGATGAAATGTTTCTGCTACCCCTGTCATGGCTAGAAGCTATTAAAATTTGAAAATATTACGAACGTTGACTTCCGCTCTGACATTCTTTCCTTCTTCTTCTACTCCTTAAAACTCAATTTCCAAGAACAACAGGAATTTTTCATACCTTATCCCTTTTCATGTAAGTGACCCTGACAGAGGACCAACGGATAAATGTGCAGTGTCGCGCTGGAACCAGACTCGCGCACCAGGTTGCAGTAGGCCACAATGTAGCCGAAAATAGATCAAGGAGATTGGAACTCCGCATCACGTAACTTAGAACGCCGATCTCGGCAAGGACCGATGATAATCGTGAAATAGACTTTGGCAGCGATACATACGAAAGGGCTTTCTAGCCACCTGCAGACAACACGCCTAAACGATGCCAAGGTCGCGTGCACACAGGAGCAGTGTTTCCAGCTCTCCAAGGTGAGTAAATGACGCTAGCGTTGCCCATTTGATCTCCTCAACTCTCATCTAGCCCCTGTCCTTTCAGTGCCCACACCGCCGCAGAAAGAGCGAGGGAGAAAAAATTGCGAGACGACCCCATGGCAATCGTCATTGATCCACTATATGTTGACTGCAGACGCTGTGGCACACGCATCAAACTCTCGTCAAAAAGTCTCTATGACAATTTCCACTGGCGAACTCACCGGGCACGATGTTTGAAGAAGCCGGCTGGCACGCACAAGCCTCTCAGAGCCAAAACCAAGGTGTGCAGCCTTCCCCCATGCCCCCCGCCATGTTCAAACGCTTCCACTTCTCAGTCACCCTCGCCCATGCCCAGTGCCACCGACAGTGTCTTTGACGATGCGCCCAAGCCGTCGACTGTCCCCCCAACGCCTGAGTGGCCAGAAATACCCTTCAAAACAAAATTGGACTTGCTGACAACAGTGGCAAGCGCCGCAGCGTTCCGAAGCCCAGGTACCAGACTCGAAAAGGACTTTTCTTGTTACCGCCGGCGAGACGAATTTGACGAGTGGCGACTGCGCCAGGAAGCCATCGAGTCTCTAGCCCTCTTGTCTCGGTCAGTCTAAAGAATGAAATTATTCCCAACTTCCATGCATACCTTTTGCTTTGACATCACCTCGCTTTGTCGCAACCAACCGCTCAACCTGTACGCACATTTGCTAGGAACCTGTACTTAGACACCCTCTTGTAGTATATAGCACACCAGCCACCGCATTTTGTATCCATTGCCACATGTTGTATATGTACATATTGGCGCATACATCAGTCTTGGAAACGTAGCTAGAACGACATACCCTATACCCAACAATGCTATTTCAAGCAGACTCCGTCGCATCGATATGGGCTATTCTTGGATCAGGTGGAGGAGGTTTGACAACGCCACTCCGAAGCATATCATGAACAACTAGATCCTGCGATTTTGAGCCACTGCAGCCATGTTAGTCGGAAAATCAAGAGTTGCCAGTACGGTGCGTACATCACAGCTTTAGCGACGTCTCTCATGACTAAACCTGCTGGTAGCGAGATTTTTATGATCCCCGGCAGAGTATCGGCTCGTGTCGGCCCGATATTAAGCATCACTACAGGCTTCTTCAGCTCAAGGGCGTGCTTGACAAGCCTTATCTATCTCGTTAATATGTACTTAATCGGAGCTGAGATCATTTTTACCGGAATGAGGAGTAGGTTGCGAGTGTTGTGCCTATTAACAGGACTCTGTCCGACGCTTCAACGTCTTGTACGCTGTCAGAATAAGGAGTTTAGTCGCCAGACTGGAACCAGGCTGTCTCTTACGCCTCGATTTTCGTATCTTCTGGGATGGACTCCCCGAAGAAGATGAACGCGGGCTTTACCTGTGTGCTATTGAGAAAATGGATACAACATCGCAACAAATTGCTCACAGATACATTCATGCGACTTTCGGACAAGCAATGGGGGCAATCAGGGACAACAAAGGTATTGTACGAGGGCCCCAAATGTTCGATAGCGACCTGTCAAGGCGGTTGAGGTTCGGAGTGTTGTCATGAAGGCACTGGAGCAACAAACGTCACCGTCTGGATTAGTTCGCAACCTTGTACCAGTGTGCTCTATGTTGTCCGCAAATGACTTCCACTCGGGATTGGCGACAGACAGCCGGTCTTGAAATGTTTCACGGTCAATTACATGCCCTGATCGACAAACTACACGCTGTAGAGGGTGTCTCAGAATAGGTTGAATGAGTGTTGCAGCGCATACATGAAGGCTGCCATGTAATTCTAGAACTCGGCTGTTGAGCGCGGCGGTTTTCGATAAGAAAGCTTTGTGGTGTAAACCATCAACATTCTAAATGAATATAAGAATGGTTCAGGCGCTGTGGCAGTTGCGCGTGCCTGAGTTATAATTCGAGGTATGTGATTTGTGTATTGCAACGCTGCAAGAGCGTAGTGTGTCGTGTTCGGCTGAGCATCCCTGACTGGAGGATAACCCAGATATGAACGCAGCCTGTGATATGCCCACTTAGAAACCACTGCAGGAGGAACAATTAGGGTCTCACCAATAACGCTGTCTATAACCAACTACGAAATTGACCTTGACATATCAAGGTTGTTGTCACATACCTGAACAGACGACCTTGATCGCCCTCGCCTATAAACTCGTGGTATAAGATAGGTCTGGAAAGATGACACAGTGTCCGATACGGATTAGCAGCCAAATACGAACTTGTAATTGGGGTTCATATATCTTCCATCCTGGCCGCGATAAGCTCTAATACCAGAATCCACGCTGACTCCGGCGCCTGTTATGAGGGTGACATTTCCGGGTTCTATGAATTCAGAAAGGCGGTGAATGGCTTCCTGAGGAGAGACGGAAGGCGTGGTTGACTTGGTTGAAAGGATTGCCCGAGGCAGACTCGGCACAGAGACTCGCATGTGACAAGCATGAACGGACTGCGACCACCACAACCTCCCGCCGTTTTGCAGACACCAGGCTTTGCTCATTACTCTCTCTCATGGTCCCCTTTCCACACCACCCGCCTTGCTCTCGCATCGTCCGCCAATTTCGGACTCGTTGGGAACGGCAGGCTTCATCTCGTCACAGCCGCTCAAACATCAGACGGTAGTCATGCTTTGAAACTCGACCAACAGTGCGTGCACCAAGTTCATTAATCACGAATTAAGCCTGATTCACTAAGGCCTCAGTTATGAATCTCAAGATGGCCTCTATGACGTTGCTTGGTCTGAAGTGCATGAAAATCAGCTTGCGACGGCTTCAGGAGACGGATCTGTTCGGCTATGGGACATCATGTTGAAGGTCGGTAACTCGGATCGCATCAGCCATGATGCTCAATTCAATGCTAGGACTTGCCAATCAGAATATGGCAGGAACACAGTCGAGAAGTGTTTTCTGTTGATTGGTCAAATCTCAGAAAGGATGTATTTGCATCATCCTCTTGGGATGGTACCGTGAAACTAGTAAGTCTTACCGCAACCTCCAAAGAGGCGTCACTAACCGTTTACCAAGTGGACTCCAGATCGACCACGATCGATATTAACTCTGCAAACACATCACGCATGCGTGTACCAGGCGGTCTTCTCGCCACATCATCCGCACATTCTCGCCACTTGTTCAACAGATGGCACAGTCAAGATTTTTGATACGCGAGAACCATCCTATGTGACAGGTCCCAATACGAATAGCTTCACGCATCCCCTCACAGCTGCTGCCATCACTGTGCCCGCTTCGACCGGCGAAGTGTTATCGATAGATTGGAACAAGTATAAATCCTTCGTCCTTGCCAGCGGAGGCGTGGATAAGATCGGCAAGATCTGGGATTGCCGGATGGTTCATCCTGGTGAGGTGAACAAGGTGGGAGGCGCCTGCGAAACCCAGCTTTTGGGTCACGAGTATGCCATAAGGAAATTGCAATGGAGCCCTCATAAAGCGGATATTATCGCGACTGCAAGTTATGATATGACCTGCCGCATGTGAGTACAACACTGCTGTACACGAGTATCAGAAACTGAATGAACGCAAACTAGTTGGTGCACCACACCTGTCCCTGGTCGGCCTCAGTTGATGCACATACACGACTCTCATACTGAGTTTGTAGTTGGGTGTGGATGGTCGCTATATGAGGAAGGAGTGATAGCAAGCTGTGGATGGGATAGTAGACTGAGCGTTTTCAGGGTGTAGATTAGAATCTATTAATCAAGTTCCTCATCAAATGAACGAAGCCTCAAGGAGTTTAGCTCCTGTCCTCGACCCTGTACGTCCACGACATCAGCTTATTACGTTACACTTTTTAACATTCCATTTAGCCCCGATCGCTTCACGTCGATCAGGATCCAGAAGATATCTTATCTAGCTCGCTTGAGACTTTCTATGGATTTCAGCCCATCACTCTCGGTTCTGCTCGAACGACATTCGTCTACACTACCAAAGACGCTAGATTCACGATCGACCTTCGAGTCCCTGACACGCAGGCAGCAAATTGGTCTCTGCACGCTTCCGATATATGGATATCATCGGTTTATCTGGTAGACCATCTAGATGAACTACTTCTCGAGAAGCACATTGAAACATCATCTCCTCTGCGCGTACTCGAGTTGGGTGCAGGGACTGGGCTCCCGGGAATCCTGATCGCCAAAATGTTTCCAGGTTGCGCGGTCACCGTCAGCGACTATCCTGACGAAAGCCTTATCCAGAATTTGCGCCATAATGTCGAGCGCAACAATGTGGCTCATAATTGCCGCGTAGCACCTTATGCATGGGGATCGGACCCTTCTACTGCGTTCGATGGTTCCGAGGGCTTCGATATCGTCATCGCCGCAGATACCCTGTGGAATCCAGAATCGCACCGGATCTTTATAGACACGCTTTGTGCGACTCTCTCGAAAGCACGTTCTTCTAGGATACATCTCGTGGCTAGTTTACATACGGGCCGTTATACCATCCAGGCTTTCCTCGATGCTTTGATCCCGCATGGCTTTGAGATCGAGGGTATTTCGGAAAAACGATGTTCAGGACACGACGAGAGGGAATGGACAGTTCTCAGACAACACGAGGATGATACAGAGAGGAGACGCTGGGTGGTCTGGATAAAAATCAAGTGGTCGGTATCATTGTCAAATACTAGTTAACATATCACGGTCAGCATATATACGTAAAATTACAAATACTAAAAAGAATCTCAAGTATGGACATAGTTACGTTCTATAATGTACAACTTCCGCGTTCGTCGTTTCATTATTTCAGTGAGGAGCGGACGGAGTGCCAAAGGTCAAAATGTTGGCTAACTTGTTGCCATGTCCGTCATTCTGGAGAGACGAGTCATTAGCCAGCCACCAAAGAGGTGACTACGACATACCAAGAATAAGATGATATTATCTTCGGTCATGCGGAAGTCTTCAACCAACATTCCACATGCAGTTTGTTCCGGGATATCTCGGCTATATTCCGAGGGTGCCATAATGACTTTCGGCCCACGCCACGACCAGGGAGAGGAGCTAACTTTCCACGCGTCGTAAGGAACAAAAGATACCGTATGCAAGCGGGGAAGTCCTCCATTGTTGTGCGGTTCCAAGAATACGAGGCGAGTTCCGATGAAGTAAGGTCCCTTGATAGGACCCATCTGGGAAATCTCCCGTATGAGGCAATGGTTTCCCCATTGGGCCCACGCAACATGCGTGAGACCACTTCTGCGCGAGGGTCGGAAGTATGAGTGGCTAACGAAGAGCCATTTACAATGGACAGGTGGAGAACCAGGAGGGACGGCCCGTTTGGCTATCACACAAATCATCCGAGCAGAAGGGTCTGGATAAAAGAGTGCCTGGGTGCCCGGTTGCAGATCTTTCGATGGTGCAATGTTGTTGCATATCTCTATCTGGAAATCATTCCATCCCTCTGGCAGTTCGTACTCACGCTCCACTGTGATGTCTGCCACTCTTGATATGTTGTAAAGATTTAAAACTGGACGTCCATTGCTGTGTTTGGCTGCCAATAGCTGATTTTCGTTCAAGAATGCAATGCTATGATCCGTAAATAGCTGGAAACGATCGATTAGCTTCACGGGGGTAATTTGCGAGCATAATTATGAATCACCCAATATTGGAAGGTCTGCCAGTCCAGCAAAAGATGCTGAAAACGGCCGCCGACAAATTTAGCACTAACGGCTAACTTTGCGCCGCACACACTCAGGGCTACATCATTGATACGGGCATATTCAGCCGCAAGTGGAACCGGGAATTCATATATATGATTAGGAGCTTTCGGGTGCTTATCAAGCGTCCACACGTTGCGCAGATTAAGTTGTATGACGACCCCATTTGAAGCACTACGTCAGATAATGAGCACGAATATGACAGCTTCATAAAATGGAGCTTACTGGGCCACGTGAGCGGTCACTAAAAACGCTTGGGAAGGGTCAATGACGACAGCCTCGAATCTGTTAGTAAGAAACTTGATGTGCCGCGTAGACGCTGGAGTCAGGTTCGTCCGGAGGGACGGGAGCTGCGAGATTCTCAACTCCGAATGATGGTCATGAGTCCGGACATTGTACAAAAATCCACCGGACACTCCGACATCCATCATAACCGGTTGTGAGAGCTCATGTATCCAAGAAAGCTTCGGCCAGCCCTTCTTGTACGCATCAAGCAACTGGAGACGAGAAAGAGGAGGGCTCGCGCGATAAGAAAGAGGACCATCTTTCATGCCCGCCAGTGCGAGTTCAAATCGGTAGCGCAAAGGCTGGAACTCCATAATAATGACGTAGACTCGTTTGAAAGCCTGGCTCTAGGACGTGAGACCGCTGCGGCGTGAGACACGACAGGCCTACCCACCTTGCACATGGCTAACAAGGCCTGGAGATCCAGCTTCTCCAGAATCAGAATTAAGATGTCATCAGATATCCTGTAGCGCCGAACGACGGTGAGACGATGAGGAGACATTCTGCGATGCCTCTAAAAACGCACCATTGCGAGACAATTTATACTCGAGCCTCCCCACCTACGAATAAAAACGACGTAAAAGAAAATAACAGTTGCTGGACTGTTGGACGAATTTGCCTGTGAACGATCATTAAGTAAAAGATTGCGATTCGTTGTTTCGGCGCCGTGGGTTAACCGATCGGTAGGTGGCATCATTGTGTTCGAACGGCTGGTTTTTGTGAAGTCAAAGATAACAAGTAGAGGGTCTTGTAGGGTGTCATGTCAACAAGACTTGAATTTTTTGACGCTGCAGCGAGTAGGTGAACGATGACGAGAAGAGGACGCGTTAGAACAGGGTCGAAGGGACAATAGGAGCCTGAAGTCGGGTACGCACCTACTTAGATAGGCTCTGCACCAAACAGGCAGGTGCGACCCGAGAGAAAGGGCAGCAACACGACAAAAACGGCAGCAGCGACACTCATTGTCATTGCGCCGTTGCGACGGCAACTTTATCGCGCTGACTAAGCCCCACCGTAGCCTTATTTAGTCCTGCGCTTACCCTCATCACCTAACCTTCATGGTCTGCAAGAAGTGTGAAAAGGCTTGTTCTTTGTTTCCTCTGTCTACCCTTACTGACAATAGCTTTCCTTAGAAACTATCAAAGCTTGCTGCTCCAGATCCTTTTACCTCCAGCTCAACCTTAATAAAAGAAGGTTCACGGAGAGTTGGCGAGAATAAATTGCTGTCTCGTCCCGGCAGCTCTAAGAACCGTTTTCAGGTTAGTCTGAAACATATCCATTCTTGTCTATGTTTTTACAATAAAATGTTTTAGCCGTATCAAGCCAAATGCAAGGATTGCAAGCAACCAACAACGCAGAACGGCGCCAAGTACTGTCATGGCAAAGATCTTTTATTCCCAACCGCCTGTGATCCTCGCTCATATTGCTTATTTAGGTTGCGCATACAAAAAAGGCCTATGTTCAGTTTGTGGCAAGCAAATCTTAGATACCTCTTGCTACGTCATGTCCAGCAAGTGATTGGTTTAGCGACGTAAAGTAACCAACTTGGACTTGTAATTCTTACTCTCAATCTTTTGTTGGCAGATCAATACTAGTATCCAATGTATTATACAGTTACAGCAATACTATTCCAAAAAAAACATAATGAAGCGTATCAGACTGGATGTTGAATCACGTCTTTCCTCTGCTCGAAGATTTCTTCGTCTATGGTATTCGTCGTCAAGAACCGCCAAATGTATACGTGGTTCGTCTGTCCATAACGGACTAGACGACCGATGGCTTGCGTCTCGCTGGCTTTGTAGATCTCTTTTGAGGGGGTCAACAAGGGAGAGAGGAAGATCGCGTGGTTCGCGTTCGTCAGATTGGCTCCGCTTGCGCTTTCATCCATCACGTTCAGAAGCAGAACCCGGGCGGTGCTTCCTTCCTGAAATTCCGTCAAGGCTTTGCTCTTTTTATTAGCGCTGCCGGTGATCTGGAGGTGTTGAACCTTGTGATACGTGAGGGCCTCGGAAACTTTGGCCATCAGGTCCGTAAATTGAACGAATATCAAGACACGCTCGACCTTGGGAAGACTCCTGGTGCGGGGTCAATAGGTAGGTTATCAGAAAGGACGGCAGCTTACTTGAGCAATTTAACCACGTCTTCTAGTTTCTTGCCGAAATGTTTGCCATGACCATCACGTTTCTCGTCATCCACTCCCAAAGTGTCGCCTTTGACGACATTGATGACTCTCGCAGCAGACTTGCATGCACCGGAAGCAGCATAGACGCATTCCTCCTTTTCTGCACATGCTACCACGCACGTAAGGCAGCCTGTATGACCGCAAGAGGAAAGCACGGCGATTTCTTCTAATGGCACATTATCTCGTTCGCAGCCAGGACACGACACTTCCGGCGGCTCCTCGCGTTGCTTTTGAAGGTCGCGGACTACCGTAAAGTAGCGCAGAGATCGAATGCGGCCAACAAGTTCTTTCGTAAGACGTCGTATCTCATGCGTTTTTTCGCGGTGTTCCCAGGCTTCTTCTTTGACCTTTTCACTGAGGTTGACATCTTGATTCTTGCCCTTTGCCTTTGTGTTAGAGGCGCCTGCTTCATCCAACAATTCGACGACAAGCTCAGTAGCGTCTTTGTCATCAACGCCCTCCGTCCGCGTAACACGAATGTATTCGCTGAACATGGATTCAGAGCCAATGTTGCCCAGTTTCTTTTCGCGCGTCACACCGGCTTTGATAGCTTTTAGAAGCTCCGCCTTGCACTGCTCCATTTGCTTTTGCCGTTCACGGACGATGACATCACAAGCTTTAAAAGCGTTTTCGTTTGTTGTGTTCACCTCGAAGTGTGAACAACGCTTGATAAGAGCTTCTTCTGCCGACCTTGTTATCACATATCAGGGCCTGGTCACATACGACTCGATGAATACTTACTTGCTATCTCCAAGACTCTCTGCCAGTCGACGCTCGCGGTCGCTTTCCGACTTCCTGCCTCGCTTGATAGTCATGTCTAGCGCTCGTAGGTGGTGCTCCAGTTCTAAATAAATGGCACGCTCCGCTGCTGGCAAGACGATCTTTTCAATTTTATCTGACCAGGGAATCTCGTCAATTTCGGCGAGATTCTGGGTTTATCAGCAACGTGAACTATCGTTGATGGACAAAAATGACATACCTGACGGACATATCGGTCGAGGAAGACTTGACCAACTTCATGCCGGTGAGCATGCCACTCCAAACTGTGGACTTCTCTAAAGGAGTGAAACTTTTCGACAGCTGAAAGGGCATTAATGAAGGAAGAAAGTAGATAAACGATGCACCTTACCAGTTTGCTCTCGGCGTCGCTTCTTTACTTCTACTGACTGACCCTCTCCATCGTCATCGACACCCAGATGCAAATTTAAGAAGGCTGCGATGGTTTTAAGGGCTGGGAAGTCGTGAATGGGTGGCGTGCCCGAGAGTACCCAATGTCTGGAAGCAGATATGCGGGTGATCAACGAATGTATTTTACCATCAAGATAGGTGTATTCGTCGATTACTTTGCGCGCGAAGTGAAACATTTCTAAAGGCGGCGCGTGCATCTTTTTCCAGCTTGTTGCGACGTCAAGTTTCCAAGGATCATCTTTCGCTCGCTTGGTTTTCTTAGCGTTGCGCTCATCCTTCTCTGTCTTCTGTTTCTTGGCTGGTTTCGGCTTGGCTTCCACATCGTCCACATCGTCTCCCTCTGTTCCATCATCGGGAGTCTTCCGCTTCCTTGTGTCCTTGGCTTTCTTGCTCGCTGGAATATCTACATCCATTTCAGGCTCTGAAGTATCAGGATTCTCTTCGGAACTGGTGGCAACTTTCTTTGTGGATGGCTTGGAAACGAACTTCGATTTCACCTTCGCCTTCGTCTTTGCCTTGGATTTCGGCGGTACATCCTCGTCGCCAGAAGGCATGGAAACATCCGATTCAGACGCAGCGCTCTCAGAGGATTCGCCTTGGTAATCTGAAGAATCCTCCTCTACCTTTTTTCTGAGCCGTTTATTCGACTTCTTCTGAGGTTTGCTTCCATCCGTTTCACCGTCTTCATCAGATATTTCAATGACCTTCTTCGAAGATCGCCGAGGTCTTCTCGAAACTACTTCTACATCCGAACTTTCCTCCGTCTCTGAATGCGCCTTGACATGCTGATTCTTGAGCGACGGATTACCAGGCGGCACGGTTATCACCACTTCCACGGTTTGGCGCTTGCGGGAGGCAGGTTGTTCCACATCTCTAAAAGTGGGCTTCTTCGTCTCTGCTGTGGATTTCTTCGCCTTTGCTGGAGGTTTCGAAGCCTCTTCCTTTTCTGCCGCTTCGCGATAAGATTTTCCTTTTAGTCGTTTTGATTGGACAAATGCTTCAGCAGCTTTTTCTTGGGCTAATAATTGTCAAGAATGTGATGAAAACATGGAGCTGGTAAACTTACCATTCTTCAATCCGGCCTCGATTTCCTTTTTGAGTGCAGCTCCTCCGTGCTCTCGAAGAAGGTCAACCTTTTCTTTCAAATGCTCCAATGTTTTATCCAAGGCAGCGTTGAAATGCCGTCCATCTTTAGAAGGAAGATCTTCCGCACCAGCAATCAGTTCCAAGTTTGTCAGGTAAGTTTCACTTTTCAGCAAGGTGGAGACGGCGATGACAATATCAGCTTTGGTAAAATCTTTAATAGACGCTCGATTCAAGTCGCTTTGTGATGCCAAGACAAGCACTTGGAAGCGGTTTCCCGTGAACTTTTTGACCTCAGACTGCCATTGGCGATATAGATGAGGAGGAACGACGATGAGCGTTGCCTTGACGGGAATTTTACCAGGAAAGGTGTCGATATCGGAGAATTCTTCCTCAACTTGTTCAGATGCACAGTCGATGAGACCCAACGTGATGGCTGTCTTGCCATAACCAACTTGATCCGCAAGGACTCCCCCTCTGATGTGCACAGGGCGTTGAGCGCGACCCTCAGCTCTCCACCCTAGAGGGCTTAGGATCGCCTCAGAAATCTCTTCTTCCACAAAAGGTTCGACATCAGGGGACTCTTGCTCGAGCATCCATTCCAAAGACCGAAGCTGCTCTTTTCGTAGCGGGATCTTGAAATTTGGTGGCTGTGTGTGCTTTTTGTCCTTTTTGTTACTCGTAAGGGCGAATTTAGGTAGATCGATTGTAGCAGCAGGAGTGAAGTTCGTATTGAGACGCCAAGAAAACTTCACTGGTTCATGGCGGTCTTTCACAGGTAGCCTCGACATGGCACGATGGAGAAGAGACGATACGTTTATACCAATACGGACGATTCCTGTCTCATTGTCATCGAGCTTGTGTTGAACCATGAAAGGATTCGGTCTTCGTTTCAACCGTCGCTCGTATTTCCCAGCTTGGACTGGATCCTCGACGGGTACAGCCTTCCGGCCCTGATGGACCCATTGAAGTTTGGGTGCAGATGGCGCGCACCGCTCGCAGTTGTTTTGCTGTTGCAGCTTGCTCACCTTTTGCCAGGACATCAAGCGATCATCAACGTGTCGGACTCTCTCCAAAAGCCATGCCAAAGCTTTGAAAGTGCTACGTTCATGGACTTTGTCTACTTCTGCCCATTCACTTCGTGGCCACTCAGGACCCGCTTGCCCATGCAATGGAACTCTGCATACAAGTAGAGCAGTTGCATTCTGGCATGCGTCCTGGGAGACTGGAATGCTGAGATCGTTCTTTGGAACACTGAAGAAAGCGTCCTGAATCAACGATGCCTGGTGAGGCAGGTTAGTGTGACATCGCAAGACAGTCTTTTTTTAACTCACCTTGAGTTTGGCCTTCTTCACTGGTACCCACTTATATGGAATGTGAGCGGCGACTGACTGTTCTTCCGATTTGTCCGATAACTGCCAACTTGCATCGAGTCTGCAAACTATGGGACGAGACTCAAGGTACTCCAAACGTTGTATACTGATCGAGAAGACAAAGAAATCTTGAGAGTCATCAGTCCGATGAGGATCAAAAAGAAGGAACAATGGCGGCATGTCCCCATCTTCCCCGGAAGCACGCCTTTGGTGAAGACCGCCGTTAGCGGTGCCGCACTTCTCGAGAAGCGTGTAGGTACCCGAGATGTCGCGATCCAGCAACTTGATAGCATCTGTTGGTACCTTGATGTGCAGCTCAGAGTAGACCTTCTGACTCTTGAAGTTTTCACCCATCAACCCAAGTCGAGCTTCCCATGATGGAACTAAAGGTCCTGCGCCTTGAATCTTCAGTTTGAATGAAATCTGCTGAGGTAGAGCAAACTCCCAATGTCCGGTAAACAGACCACCACTACAGACGAAACGACCAATCGGAGACCCCAAAATTCGACGAATTTCGGCATTCGCTGGCTCTTGCTGTTCAGGCGACGCAAAAAGGCGCCACTCCGGCTGCTTTGGATGCAAAGAAAGCTCTAGCGAAGCGACAGCAGAACGATAGATTACGCTCCATATCTCTTGCCTTTTCAGCTCGATAAAGCGGAACTCTGAATCAACTGCACCCAGAACAGCGTCCCGCCATTTGGACCATTTCTTCTCTGATATTGATGTGCCAACCTGGTCCCTTAGTGAATCGAGTGTGGAAGCGTCCACATGCTCGATGACGATGCACATAGGGAGAACCGACTTCAGATTTTTTGCAAAATCAGATGGCGGCAGGCGCGGATTTGCATCGGTGTCTATGGTTTGAGGATTATGTTCTGGACGCCCACCACACTTCTTGCAAAAGGTTGCACTGCAATCTTGACACCTGTACAACTCCCTTGTCGTCATATCAACCCGACCTTCACAACTGCACAGTCGAGCGCTGCGTTCTGCTTCGCCAAGAATTTCGGCAAGAGCACGAGTGGAAGTAGCAGTCAGATCGAGGGGAGCAGAGATTAGCTGATCTTCTCCAACTATGCCGCTGGGCTCATCGACGTTTTCAGGGTCCATGTCAACGTCCATAACATTATCCATCTCCTGCTCCCCGTTTTTGCTTTCATAGCTCTGAGGATCGTCTCCCTTCTTCAACAAGCTTTTTCCCGTTACCAGTGCTGCAAGAATGCAAGCGCCTACCACAGTAGACGACATGGCATTGCCAGCCAAATCAGCGAGCTGATCTTCCGTCTCGCGCGTCAAAAGGAGTTTGTCAACAGGGAGGCCTTGCATAGACAACGCCTCGAGGCCAACCATTGGACCACCGCGATTGGTAACATATGGTATCATGGAAGGTGTAAGGCAAGGGCATATGCCAACTTTGTTCGAACCAATGGTACGGTCGACATTTTGCGACAGATTCCATACAATGCTGTGTAGGCGGGAATGTTAACGCATAGACAAGATTTGAATAAAACTCACGTCTTGTAGGACGGATCCACCCCCTTGGTTGCAGAACGCAGGAGACTGATGTCCATCAGATCCCAAACTCGCTCTACTTGGCCGATACCCCAATCACCCCAGGCAAAATCTGGGAGCTTACATGATCCTCCTAGATATGTAAAATGTTAACAGTGCCGTTGGAATTAATATACAGCACTTGCCCTCTTCCCAACTGGTAAGCGGTCGCTTGGACCCCAAACTCTCTTCCAGTCGCGCCCGCTGGTGACGGGACTCACAACGGTTCCAATCCGTTCGTCCTGTGCGTCTATCCAAGGCATTATAACTCTCCTGTACGAGCTTTTGTCGAGCTTGATGAATCCGAGGATCATCCGAAGGAAGCAGGAAAGCATCTAGCGTAGAGGACGCTGGCCGCTTTAGTTTGCTTGTAACAAGTTCCTTCCACCGATTAGGGATACCTGATGATCTCTTGTTAACTGCAACAAGATACACCCGAGTCCGTGTATGAGGGATGTAATAGTTTTTTGTGTCAACGCGCGAGAATGTTGCACTGTATCCACATTTCTCAAAATACTCCTGTACTCGTGGCCAAGGCGCGCTGCAGACGTTCTCGAGGATAACAATAGGAGGTCGATGCTGCTTAACCCACGACATCATACCTCGAAACGTCCTTCCAGATTCGCCGTTGGCGTCAATATCTTGCTTCGCTGTGTTTAAATTGGAATAATCTACACAGGAGGTTCCTGCTACCAGCATATCGACGTCTCCAGGGACGGGTACAAGAGCTCCATAAGCGGTGTGGCTAGAGGATTGTGACATTAATACTGGCGACGAAGGAACACAGTAAAGTCAAAAGCTCACGCTTCTGGGTCTCCAAGCTCACAAACGTCGCGGAACAAAATTGGGGGATGGAAATTCCGCTCAATGTAAGCCTGCTTGAAGGGTTCTATTTCGCAAGAAAAAACGTGTTCTACGTCTAAATTGACGTCGTATTGTTCGTAAATGGTCTTTCGTATCAGGTCTAACGCGAGAAGAGGGGACTCTGTCCCAGAGCACATGGTCGCGACGCGCAGCTTGCGGCCATCGATATGCTGAGCAACACCTTCTATCTCTGGTATGTGGCTCACGAGATCGTCAAAGATGGCGGTTATGTCACTTATTGGTGGTAAGTCAGAGGAATCGGGAGCAGAGACTTTGTGTTGAGGTTTCTTCTGGACGGCGAGCGCGTCTGACTCGTTACCATCATCGTGTTCAGAATCTTGCTTTTCCTCTCTCTCTGATTGTTCTTCGTCAGAATCGTGTCTCTTTTTCTTCCGACCAACAAAGGAATCGAGAGTGGCCTGGGCTTTTTTTGTCTTTGGTTTCTCTCTGACCATTACGCGTTGGTTGGTTTGAAATTGAATTAACAATCGACGCGTGCGCGACCTGTCACAATAAAAGATGGTGACAATATGTCACAATTGATACATAAGCGCGATTACGGGCAGCCGAGAGATGGACGTCACTAAGGCATTTATATATAAACAGCCAAAATGCTGTGGTTGTCTAACACACCTCTCTACGCAGCACGCAGATGTCTTTGGTTCATTTACTTGTTCTCGTCCATGGAATGTGGGGAAACCCGTCTCATCTTTCAGAAATGCATCGTATCATAACCGAGACACATGCCACAGCAAAAGACGACTTCGAGCTCCAGGTCTTATTGGCGGAGACCAACCGTAACGAATCCACGTATGACGGGATTGATTGGGGTGGTGAGCGAGTGGCGAAAGAAGTACGGTGTTCTCACCTTATACATTCGAGTTAAGTTTATGACCCTAACAAGGTTTTGGACAAAGTCGAGGAACTCAAGGAATCTGGAAGGCAAGTAAAGCGGATATCCATTACAGGATATAGCCTCGGAGGATTAATAGGGCGCTACGTTGTTGGGCAAGTTATTTTCCTTGTTTTTATCGTTCGTTCGTAACCGCTCGCCCTAGGATACTGTACCAGCGAGGTTTTTTCAATGACGTAGAACCCGTCAACTTCAACACAGTTGCAACCCCACATCTTGGGCTTCCTCGTTACCCTGGCCTCATATCTCGCCTTTTCTCCCACCTTGGACCTAAATTATTGTCTAGAACTGGTGAACAGTTCTATTGTGTGGATCATTGGTCACCACGAGGTCGCCCACTCCTCGAAGTTATGGCGGACCCCGGTAACAATTCACTATTTTATTAATCATGTAAGTTGGTAATCCCCTTTCCCAGAACGAGCGTTCTATCAGGGCCTGCGTTTGTTTAAGCACATTAGAATATACGCCAACGCGTAAGTATTACGCACTCCTCACTCTTCAGTTGCCAACTGTTTTCATTAGGGTTAATGACATCACCGTCCCATACATTACAGCAGCAATAGAAGCAGAAGACCCATTCATAGATCATGAAAAGACTGGCCTGGTTGTGTAAGTGTGTCCACCTACTCTTTTGCCAGTCTCTCATTTATGACGCAGTGAGTTGGATCCGGAATACAAACCGAGAATAGCGAAATACAGCCATCCATCATCTCCGCCAGGTGGTCCACCTGTCCTATCAAAGGAATGGTTTCTGCAGATGAAACCACGCAAGCCACCACTTCCTCCCTTTTTACAACGTGGATTTCCCCTGAACGTGGTAAGAAATTAGAAAAATGGCTCGATGAACTTTCGCTGACTCATTTAAGCTCATCTATATGTCCATACCTGTACTCTTCCCCCTGTTCACAACAGCGGCAATCGTCACTTTTATCCTCGCTTCACGTTCGTCTCGTGCTAGACTCAGGTTGATGGAGAAGGATGATACCCAAGGAGAGAGATTGATAGACATCCTTGCCGATCTTGAAACCAGGCTGGAAACCGAACCGCTTTCTCTTACGGTGGAGGATTCGACAATAAAACTGGCCGATGGACCATCGGAGCTGCCTCCTTCAGTTTTGACGCCTTTACAAAGGCGCATGGCAGAGTCCTTGAATAACTTGCCTATTCAAAAGGAGTTAGCATTTATTGACACAGTGCGAAACTCTCATGGCTCAATTATTTGCCGAGACGTCAAGCGGTTCGAGTTCCATCGCACGGGAGAGGGCGTTCTTAGACATTGGGCTGAATCATTCACACTGTAGCATATTTTTAGAGGACTGGACATTGTATCTACCCTATATTGTTAAAATATATTGTGTGTAATAATGCAATGATTCGATTGGGCTGGAATTGACAAGACGAAAGAGAATAATGAACTTCTATTTTTACCACAAAATGAGGTTATTTTAAGCAAAACGAAAAGAGACGTCCGAGTCTTGGCACAGAAAATAGTCTATTTTTATGACAATTTTTATACTTGCAAATAGTTGTTTTTTCCTCCAGTAAAATGTTACTATTGCCTGTTACTATTGCCTGTATCACCATACAAAAATTACACCGTACGATTAACCTACTAGTACGCAAGAGGTGAAGTAAAATACCTAGTTCAAACGTATTAATTAAATATTGTTAATTTACTCTAGATGTCCGTCGGCTGGAAAACGTCATGCACTTATTGCACTGCAAAAGCGTATCGTATTTTGAAAGCATTCTTGTCATTAGGATAAGAAGCCAAGATTGGAAGAGTTTTTAGAAAACCCTTCATCCTCAGGCACTCTGAGCGTAGCGATGGCGTGCAGGCGGCGGTAGAATACTGCGCCTGCGGGAGGTCACAAGTACAAAGTCGTTCGGAACGCGTGACGAGCGTCGAGATCCTGATGTTGCCTGTGTGAGCATTTTCCATGCAAGCACGATCCGACGCTCGAGACGCCGGATGCCGGTATTGGAGGACTGGGAGACGCTAATGTAGTTTTCAGTGGTCAGATCCATTGTACTGTGCATGAACATACCGCGACTGGGCAGGCGCAACAGGCTCGACCAATGACATGGAGAAGCGGGGTGAAGGGCGTGTAACCGCAACCATTATGGATGATATGAGGTAGAATCGAGTTAGACAAGTGTCTGAAGTAAGAATTGGACACTGAAGAATCGAGGAAAACAATTAAAAGCTAGTGGTGGGGTTGGGGGCAATCCAGATTGCAAGGGAATCATAACTGCCCACAGGTTCCCTTTATATCTGGGATAATGAGGCTAGGTGTGTGTGGGAAGGTAAAACAATAGCAAGTTGGAGAAGCGAACTGGCACGAACAAAAGAACAAAGACAAAGTCCTCTTCCCTTTCTGGAACAATGATATTTTCTGAAGCTCTCTAACTTAGACAGCTTAGAATGAAGCCTTTATTATTATTTGAAGATAGCCGCTTACCGAGCTACCTTATTATCGTTGCCATGACTTCAAGTTGTTCGACCAAGGTCACGGTTCCTGTCTTCTGAATTGCTCCTCATTCCCAAGAAACTAATACTGTATCAGTGGTTGCGGTATGTCGTCAGTACAATACAATACAATGTCGTCGTCGTCAAAAGGAGTCCGAGAAGGAAGGTCTCAAGGGCGCAGACGTTATTTGACCACGGGGGTTCGTAGTTCATCGCGTCTCTTCGATATTCGTCAGAAGGGCGTCTCTTCCCCCAGAAGCTCCTAACAATTGAGGTGACAGAAGTTTAGTGTTTAGAGGAGATCGACATTTGCAATTAAACTGCAACAGAATTCCAGGTGATAACACTATGAAAGAGCTTTAAGCATTATACGTAATGGTTGAATATTCTATGACAATGTCGAATGTGATTAGGTACTCGCATTACGGTTAACCTAATTAACTTAACACTAGAGTTTACTTTCCTTGGAATCCGTCAGAGTTTGTAATGTCTTGCTCCATTGTATCACTTTCGGATGAGCAAGTACTTTGCTGGGGTTGAAGTTCAGGACCTGAAGCCCGTCTAACGACGTCGCGCGCGAAAGAGCGACGTAGGCTTGCCCTACATCGCACGTCAATCACTATTTTCGCATTTTAAATGAGTGCAAGATCAGTCACCTTTCTCAAAGACTCTCCCTAAGTCAACTTTGACGCGTTCAAGAGTCTGACCTTGAGACTTGTGTATACTCATTGCCCATGAAAGTATCAAGGGCAACTATGCAAGAAAAGTAAGATAGACATAAGCCGGAAGTACAAACTTTCTTACCTGCGTTCTGCTTACTTGCACCTCTCCGTCAGGTAATTCGACCTTCCATACTTCGGGCATCACCAAACAAGGTCTCATAGATCCGTTTGGTAGGAGAAATTCAACGAGAGGATACCGTGTTGCCCCTCCTACTGTTGATGCTGGTTTCTTCGTACTGCCGTTACCTCCGAGCATAGTGACATCTTGTCCTTGCTCTTTGCTGTATGTCGCCTGATCGACAAATCTAACGATTCGCCCCATACTGCCATTTACCAGAGTATCATCGACATTTTTTATGAGCATCACTTGACTATCGATTCGCAGCACGATCCTTTCGGGTGCCATGAAATTTGCCAGCATCTTCTGTCTCTGATTCAGGTCTTTGAGACTACCGCCATCTTTGGCAGCATATTCCTCAGCTTGAGTATTCAAGCGAGACAGGCGTCCAGAATTGGAACGGTCTACGTCTTCCCGCCTAGGGAATCTACAAGGTATATTAACATCAGATCGTGGCTCAACGGATTGCACTGACAATTCGGTCGCCTCTAGACCATCCTCATAGCGTATGGGACGCGCCAACTGTTTGAACTTTTGTATTGATTTTGGAGATAATTGTCCAAACCTCATCTCGTTTAGCATGTCAATGAAATCTTGACTGATGTCAAAACTTGCTGCAATGAAAGAGGGGAGCGCGTACCTTGGTCGCGCTGTCTGAAAACCTTGGTCAAGTTGAATGTATGATTTATAGTTTGCTTCCAGAATTCCGCCTCAAAAGCGAATTTAACTTGACCTCCCTTAGTAACGGGAGGGAGTTGGAAGAAATCACCGGTCACGATGACCTCATTTTGGACTAAGTTGGAGTTTCCTTGTATGACTGAAGGGAGCATACCTGTATGCCGCCAAACGGCAAAGGGTCCTTCTTTACTATACTGCCCACCTGAGCTAACTTATCGAATAAGTCAGCTTCCACCATCGAAACTAAAATTAAACTATCATGAATTTGACGGTGGTAAGGTTATTGTGAACACACTTTCGTCGATGATGAGGACCTTAGTTCTCAACCATCTTGAAGATGCTTTCCTGTTCATCTTTACTCTCTTCGCCAAATCTTCTGCTTTGTCAATGCCAAGACCAATCCCTGCAAAAGAGTGAATGGTTACGCCGCCTATGTTACAAGCGGCAATGCCTAAATAAATGAGCATACTAGCTGGCAATGGTTGAAACAATGGGCATACCGGTAGATGCGGTGATGGCAACGGCATCAGGAGATTTAAGGTATCTTTTACGCAGATCCTTGATTATTTCGCGTAGGAGAACCGATTTACCAGTTCCTTTAACGCATATAGTCAGAGTTTAATAGCCATTCCCTGAATATATTTACCTGCACTGCCAGTATAAAAGAGGCTCTTTCCATCATTTACCGCCAGCGATTTTATCTGCGATTGCTCCTGGCTCAAAAAAACAGAGGCGAGTTTTCCTTTTGAATCTGTTGCTTGAACCATCGTGGACTGCGGCTGGTTAGCAGAACGCGTGTTGTTGCCTGGAGGGAAGTAACGAGAGGTGGATTTCTGGGCCGATTTGATGTCGTTGATATCATCGTCGGTGTACCCACGAGGAAGTTGCCTCGGCTTCTTTGTCGGAGGCACGCCGGTGAGTCCTGAAAGGCAACCACTCCCTCGTTTATTGACAGAAATCGAGTTGTTGAGCGGTTTGTGAGCTACGCGCTCCTCTAAGGCTTGGAGAGTCTGTTCGACTGAGTCCCTGCTGGAACTACTCGACATCGCCTGTGTCGGAACCCAGTCGTAATAAGCTTCCTGAGAGGACTTTGGCTCTGAAGCACCAGAAGTATATGAGATGTCACGTTGAACACTCCCCAGTCCGGACTGCAATTTTCTGGGGGGGTTTGTAGACATTTTCGTGGATATCGACAAACGCGGTGACGCGACTGTCAAAAACGCGACTGGATGATATCACGTGAGCGCGACGCCGTACATAATCAGATGCGATCCGGCACGCGCACAGTCAAATCGGAAACCAACGCCACAATAACCGACATTCGGCGATAGCGAAGGCGACGTGAGATACGCCGAGGAAATATTACAATACGAGGACGTCACAACATAATGATATCAAAGGTACTCTTATCGTAAAATAAGTAGGTTCTGACTACCCAGGAAAGGTAGCTGCTGCCAGGTATTCAAATATTCACCTGTCAGTACTGTCAGTGGTCGTAGTGCGGAGCCCAGGCATTGGCCGACTCGGCCTAGGTCGCAATAGGTAAGTTTCCATGAGGTCAGAAACTCGGATTCTCACTGCTGCTACCCAGACCCACCTGGGTTCGCACCTCGACGTAGGCCTAGACCTTACAAACTAGTTGAAGAAAGCATCATTTCAGCTTTGTCCTTCGCGTTTGTTGCCTACGTCTCGACAGTTACATCTCATATGGATGTTTTCAACCCTAAAATTTTGGACGCATGCATCCGAGACGTTGCTTCATGCCTCACCGACAATCAGAAAGCGGATCTGTTATTCTATTCTGCTCCTAGCATACGGATAGATAGGTAAATGTATCCTGCCTTGCACTCATAGTGTTGGAATCTCACAAAGGCTAGTTATACTCGTGTCATTGTCGAGAATGCTATGCAATCGTGCTTGCAAATACCGAAGCTAAGCTCGGAAAAAATCGCGAAGGCACGCATCCTGCGTGCAAGATGCAGGTTTGCAGCTGGGATGCACTTAAGCGCGAACGAAGGTAGGAAAGTCACCTGCTGCTTTCATTTTTCTTAATGTCCACTCATGGTTGGGCAGACTTACAGGCGGCGCTTGCCGTTGAGCCAGACAACCCAGAAGCTACTGCACTTCTTTATCAACGATCCGTTACCGTCGAAAAGGCACGTGCAGCACTAGGTACTTCGCCACAAAGAAGTTAAGTTTTAACGTTTTAGCTTTTATCACCTTTGCCTAGGAGTAAAGAGCGTCTTTCGAACGAAATCTGGACAGAGATCATATCCTATCTTCAACGCAGAGACCTTAAAACTCTCTTGTTCGTTCCCCATCTCATCTCGCGTATAGCCAGCCAGCTGCTTTTCAAAGAGCTGGATCTTCATTTTGGCGCTATCTCAACTTCTGATAACGACGTTGATTTACGGCACCGTTCTCCATCTCTCGCAGAAGAGGACACTCGCTATGCCCGTCGCACAGCAGATATATTATCCCATATTATCGTCGACCACAAATTTGCTACAGGGATACGAACGCTTACGATTTACGCGCTTACAGAAGACAAGAATGGGACAATGGTGTTCCAAATAGGTATTTGAGAGCTGACCCTTCGTTGTGATCAAGTTGATGAATGTGTTTGTCCAGGCATATTGACAAACGCTCTTCTCAGGCTCACAAACCTACGCGACGTCCGCATCTTCGCGAGTAGTACCTGTATCGCAACTATCTCACGTGTCCTCAACGTGACATGCCCTCGTCTCAGAGGGCTTTCACTCTAGTCAGTTGCTTGTTTACTTTTCAAAGTATGACATTAATCACGCTTCCAGTTCCTCGGACTGCCCTACTGATCTCTCATTTGCGACGTTTAAACATCTCGCTCAATTTTTGTACCATGCAGAAGGTGGCAGTGCAGCCATTGTCTCCAAAATCATAGCACAGAATTCGTCCCTCCAGACATTGTCGATCCGAAACAAAAATTGGACCCTCCCTTCAAACACTATTGCAATCCGAAATCTTACGCGCATTGATTTCTCTGGACATCTCCCAATGAACAGCCAAGCTCTCGCGGACATTCTCACCCACGGACGACAACTGGAATGCCTGACGCTTGGTCTTAACGTTGACTGCGCATCGTCCTCTCAAGTTTTTCGCAGCATGCCCAGAGCTCTTCCGTTCTTACGTCACTTTGCATTCACTGTACATGGCGTGAGCAGTCGGATAAGAGACTTGGACTTGTTTCCCTCTATAGCAGAGTTTCTACGGGGGAGACAACAGCTGCAAAAGCTATGCCTTAATGCATATGATGGAGACGTTCAACACATCGTGGGCTTTGACGCAGCGTTATGGGGAGTTTTACCATCGCTGTTGCAGTTAAGGACTCTGGAAATAAGTTATCCCTCTGACCTGTCTCCAGGTTTGGCAGCATGGTTGATACCACGAAACGTCAGAGCCTTGACTTTGACTTTAAATACCCTGAACAGTCATATGAGGGACCCAAGCGCTTTCCTTGACGTGCGTGTACTGTAGTGATCGGCCTTATCGATTTGTATTGACTTTTTTTTGCCATATAAGCAACTCCGTCCAGGGGTCCCCCCTGACCTCCAATACATTGGATTGACACAGATACCTGTCCGTAACGTCGCGCTAATAGTTGAACGTGGGTTTCCCATGGTACGCGTTGTGCGTGTAGGCAACAACTACTGGACAGTTCAATGACACAAAAGGGTGGACTTGGCAGGTGGTTACCATGATAACATGGTCCTGGAGATGGAGCAATGGCCACGAAGGAGAGCGATATATAACGCCGCGGAATGGCTTGAATGGCTTGGATGTGAAGACGCTCTAGTTAGTGCCCAAGATTCGATATTTCGAGGATGAAAATGTTGGTTATTCATGTGTATTAGTGAGTGGTGAATGTCAATGGTGGGTGATAGATAATGGCCCAATATTAGTTATAGATATACTCTAGCACTCCTCCGACCCATCTGCAGGATGTCGGTGAGTATCGATTTCAAAAGCGGTTAGATTCTGCCTTACCTCTATAATCTTCCATCCTCCGGTTAACTCATTACCAAGCTCTTCCTCCACCCGCGTGATAACAGCGACATAGGTGCACTGCTCAACCTTCGTCTCAGACCCTACGACAACTTCCCTAGTCTTTACATTGCGGAATAACAGGACTTCCTGTGTAGCGAATTGTAGAATGAAAACAGGAACATTGTTCTCGAGCAGTTTCGCATCATGGATCTGAAAGGGAGCGACGTTCAGGCCAGAATCGATTAATAGCAGAGTTACATACATCGACCTGACGGATGTCCAGCACCTTACTGTCACTGATCAGACCCTGCCGCAGATAGGGCTCCATCGTAGCCCATAAAACATTGTATGTCTAAGATTGTCATGAGAAAATGGGGTGGAAGTGTTCATCATAGAACGTACCGCTTCGCCGCACCAAGACTTGAGCGCTTCTTGATCAGCAGATAAATATGCATCGACAACCTCGGGCACAATATATTCTCTGAGCTCTCTCTCAAACGATTCGCGGTTGAACGTAGGGTCCAAAGCCTTCATCAGCCGCGTCACCTGAGCATTCTCGTTTTCATCGAACCAGGATCCGATTGTCTCTGTCACCGACCGAACAGACGTGATTACCGGATTCTCAGATTCGTCGTAGACCTGACGGAGCTCAACGAGTCGTTTCAATACTGGGTTGGTCTCCTTTAGTCGATTCCACGCTTCTTGACGCGGCGAGTCCTTATGGAGAACAAGCGATGACCCCGCCCTGATTGAATGTAAGCCACGACCAGTATATAGACAAGCTTCACGCACTCCGGATCGGCCTGGACGTGAGCATTAGGACCCAGTCCACGATTCTTCCCAGCTTTCTGTAAACGCCGCTGTCTTCGCATTCTACGCGCCTCTTTCTCTTCATATCCTGCGTGTTTCACACTTCCACTATCATCGAGAGCATCAACTAATGTATCCGCAAATACTTTGTACGCTGCTGTATTCCGTATGGGCTCTGTTGACTTTTCAATAGTCGAAGAGACAGCGGCGGACGCGCGTGAGATCTAACTGCAAATGAGAGATGGACTAAGATGTGTGAGAGTGATATACATACAGCACGCATGACCTCGCTCTCTTCCATACTTTTGAGTGCTTCCGAAACAGCATCACCGACTTTGATGCCAGCCTTTTTTAGTTCTTCAGCAGCCACACGCAACTTGGGATTCTCTTTGATGCTCGAGGTTAGCTAGATGAACTGTTCGTTGAATATGGTGCGTCCAGCAGTGCAAGATATCCTACCCTGGCTCGTTCGTACGCTGCTCGAGCTTTTTTCATTGCCTCCGAGTCCTGGAACTTCTCCACGTCGCCTTGAAGCTGCTTCACGTTGTCCTGCAGCTCCCTATTTTTCCTGAGTTCATCCTTCAAGACTTCGACAAACGTCTGGAAAGGTGACTTGGGTAATTCGTCTTGTCGACGAGCCGACGAATGGAAACCAGCAGTCGGTCTTGAACTAGGAGGTATCCGGAATGGTGGCGGATAAGGCAGGCGACCCAGCAGAGCTGTACGTCGCACAGCAGAGCGCAGAACGAGGCTTTGCAAATTCCGGGGCAGCATTCCTTCCGTACAGTTGACTTTTGTGCGCTCTACAAAACTTGCTTACATCCCAATGTGGGAGGTCAGTAAGTCACGTGCACAAAATATTCAATACCATACATAGGATAGCATAATGACAAAAGCTCTACATAATCGAAAGTAAAACGCGTCGCATCAAGCCCTTGGCCTTGATGGCTCAGACTTTGTCTCATCGTCTCTCGGGTTTTGGCGGAAGCTAGCCCACACATCCTCCGTGGCAACTGTGATTCGTTCCTTTATGCTGCCAAAGGAATCAAGCGCGGGTCGCACATCGAGAGAAAACACGGGTGAACCGTCAGGCTCCGGTGGGGCAGAATAGTAGTCGATGATGTATCGAACCTCTTCCCCAGTTTGAGGCCGACGAATGATCCAATCATGGCGGTCAAATGGAGGCTCTGTGCTGTCAAAGAGTTTAGTTACGATCTCCTTTCGCTCATTGTATGTACCCACTTGAAACGGGAAGGCAAAAGCCACCCTGCAAACAGCCAGAACCGAGCTTTAGGTGATATGTCACCAGGGCGACCTTGCAACCGGGTCAATTGTACATCATTATACCTGGCTTGCGCTCGTTATCAATCGAGGTGAAATATAAGAAAAACGTACTGGTACTGCCGTTTTTCCCATTTCATAACCTCCGTCCATGCTTCCTCGTTCAGAAAATTATGAATTTGCACCATGGTTTCAATGTGTTCCTCTGGAGTCTCCCAGCCTTTTCTTGCCAATGCATTGTAGAACTGCTGTGGGGATGGATACTCCCACTTTGATTTATTGTCCCTCTGAATGGATGACTCTTCACGCTCTGTGGGAAGAATGATGGTTTGGTGTGGTGTGGGAGCTTGAGAAAGGGAAGGCATTTGGTTTCGGGGATCTATTGATTCATGGTTCACGGGGCACTCTGGTGGTTTCGAAGGTGTATCATGAGCGACAGGACACTTTGCTGACGTCGAAGAGTTTGGGGAATCGTGCTTGACAGGACATGCAGGAGCACTGATGGAAGTACTGGAAGCGGAGTGGGATGATGATTGGCCCATGCTGGTTTTGTTGTTTGGTGGATCGGAACCAAAACGCTGAGTGGCCGGACCGGTTTTACCGGGGACCTTGGCAATCAACATGTACAAGTAAAGCTTCAAGTCTCCATGCCAAATTCTTAAAGTTCCCGATGACAGCGTGCGCATGGAATGCAACCCGCGTTCCAGAGCTCACCGTTCAATTGAATTACTCAGAAGATCCATCTTAATCAGGCCCAGCGGTTCATTTTTCAACAGAAGTTCCGACTAGTTCCGACCGAACTACTGCTGATAAACTTTAGCAGACGCCTAGCAAAATTCGTCCCGATTTACGGGTCATAAAACACCTTGCGGGGGCGCGAAAGGGCGCTAAGTATTCCTGCCAGTGGCGCATCCGATTGTAAGAATACTCACTAACACTGACTTCTGATGGAGTTCCGTAAACCTGAGTTCCAGAAGCACTATCTTAGCGAAAATCAACCACCGATACGATGTGTCATAGAATGACAGTGAGCACGTATTTTGCGAGTGGATAAACAAGACTACTGATTAAGAAAGACTCCGCCACAGGGAATATGGGAGAAACCGTATCGATTGCACGCAAATAATCGATGTCGACTATACAGCTTTCTGGATACTGTTGCGATTAAACACAACGAGTCATGAAGTACACCCATAGCAACATTTCTATCTCTGTTGAACTGGTTGGCATTTACCAGAGGAATGATAGCACTCGTGCCTCACTTGCTCATCTAGCCGTTTTCACTTTCTGTCGGTGAGGCAGAACGGAACAATCGGAATTGCCGGGTCAGTATGGAACGACGCAGTCAGCAATACGGGAGACTCGGCGGCCGGACCGACTACATAGGATTCTGGAAAGACTCTTGACAAGGAATGCGATACCGCCATAACATCACCAGTCCTTTGGCAGGGTTTAAACACTGTTCAATATTCAGTGTGCATTGTCCGCTCTCCAAAATGAAGAGAACTTTTAATTTCTCCATAATTAACCTGGCTCCCGAACAACGTTCGTACGACTTTTGCCACCTTCGGCGCGTATCAAGAAGCGCTCCGCGTGACTTGTTTAGTCAAGCTCCTTGGGATTTTCCTTCCCACCTTGGTAAATGAGAGAAGACAAAATCAACGCAAATCATTCACGTTTCTGTATTGGTGCCTTCGATATTTTTGCTTGTTTTGGCTAGGTTCAATATATGGAACTCGTTATCTCCGTATTTCGTCGTCGTCGACCTTCGTGACGTCATGCCTTGAGTTGGACCAATTTGGGTGACGTGCGGCAATTACTTGTTAATATTGTTCAATTTTGTCAATGCTGGCATGTATCTTAAGCACTGATGTTTATCATTGCCGGTATCATTCGCAGTAATCCCAAGTGCTCTAATTTTATGGAAGCTGACTATAGTTGGTCATGACTTCTCATGACAACACTTTCATGCCTAATGTAACAAACCGAAAACGGCTCTCGGCCAGGAACCACCATATGTTATGAAATGGACCAACCCTGGAGCCCATGGGGAGTGTGCGCGTGACTGCCGTAAACGATGGACTGCTGATGAACTTGGGTCCAAAACTCAAGGCACCGGCAAAGGTTCGGGAAGAGCTCACTCGTGGGTAACTGTAATTTACTGTCATCCGGATGCGGTCGTTAGGAGACAAGTCAAACGATCTAGGAGCCCCCTTGTTGGAGAGATTGGAGTCGCAACTGTTGAACGTTGACCGGGACTCCAAGTACTCCTGTATGTATCGTGAACGGTGACATTCCACCAGTAAGCAACTGTTCTCACTTCTTGCATTTTGATTCCCACAGCATCGCCGTCGTTTACCGCGGGCAACGGAAGTGCGGGAATGTTCAAGATGATATGTTTAGCTTAACGAGACCAAGGGGTAGTGATGAAACGCGTTGAATTGCCTGAAATATAATATGCCCAAGATTTTAGAGCATCAAAATGCTTGTAAGGAAAATCTGGATGTGCCTGTTCATGCGGTGGAGGAGCGCTGATGGCCATAGTTCTAGACACCTTATGGAGCCTTATGGTCGGACGTTTTGCGGACGTTTTCGAGTTGGGCGGCGATGTCAGGCAATAGTACCGCGGTCAAAGAACAACTTTCCAGCCTCGGATGTGTGTGGACGGTGGCCGGGCTGTCCCGGACGGATGCAATAAAACCAGAATGGAAACGCGGGGTTCTAATAATAGCAAGCATGCAGAGTATGAGATCCCATCGTCTGTCACCGATCATCATATGTACCACATGCCTTCCCATCCCTACCATGCCTCTCGTTATAAATGCTCGTCCCATCAGCTAAACCTTCTTCACCATCCGCTGTTTCCTTTCCCCCATAATCCGCTCCCCCCAAGATTTCTGGCCCTTAAACCATGCCTCCAGCTGCTACGGGGAATGGCGGCATAGATGCGCCCAAAGTATGTTTATCCATAGTCTGCAAGGCGTTCGCTCTTATTCATCCCTTCTTAGAACAAATTTACTGGCATAGCCATGACAGGTCACGTCTTTGTAGATAGCATCTGCGCATTATCCTGACGTCGCCATGCAGCATTCAGTGCCTTTGGTGGTATCCTCTACGGTTACGACACTGGCATTATCAGCGGTATCCTTGCCATGGACGATTTCAAGGCCACCTTTGGTCAACAGGCTTCTGATGGCACATTTTCTCTTCCGTCCTCAAGCCAATCCCTGTTTGTCTCTATTCTCTCAGCGGGAACCTTCGTCGGTGCTCTCTTTGGTGCTCCCATGGGTGGTATGTGAACTACATTATATAATTGCTATTCTCATTACACCTTTGGTAGACATTATCGGCAGAAAATGGGTATGAACTTCTGACATGTATTGTGTGTGTGTCCAATAGTTAAGTTGATTCTCCAAGGGTATCGTCATAGCTGCTGCAGTATTCTCGATCGGTATTGCCTTGCAAACAGCCGCAGTAACGGCAGCGCCCTTCGTAAGTGCCCCCGCTTGTTCGGCCATGAAAATGATGGGCTCTGAACTTTGTAATCAGGTCGTTGGTCGTGTCTTCGCCGGTCTTGGTGTCGGTCTCGTTTCTTGCCTGGTTCCTATGTATCAGTCCGAATGGTGAGACACATCAATCTGGTCAATTCGATATCCAACCTTAATGACATATGTACCAGCTCACCAAAATGGATCCGCGGTGCCGTGGTATCATTGTACCAATGGGCCATTACGATTGGAATCTTGCTTGCTGCCATCATCAACAACGCCACCCAAGGCCGTAGCAACCACTCTGCCTATCAAATCCCCATTTCTATTCAGTTTGTCTGGGCATTTATCCTTGGGTTTGGCATGATGCTTTTGCCGGAGGTATGCAATCTACTTCACCATGTATACCATCTCTTGACACAGACTCAATTTTTAGTCCCCCCGTTTTCTCGTTAGGCAAGGTCGCGACGAAGATGCTGCCCTGTCCTTGTCCCGTCTTACGAGGCTCTCGCCTGATGACCCCGTTGTCAGAACTGAATTGGCCGAGATTCGCACCAATTTTGAGGCTGAACTGGCCCTAGGCGAAAGCTCGTACTTGGATTGCTTCAGACCCTCGCACAACAAAATCTTGTTGCGTACCCTGACTGGTATTTTCATTCAAGCGTGCGTATAATTTGAACCATACTTGCTCTTAACTGATGTTGCTTTGCTTCTCTGAAGTTGGCAACAACTTACGGGCAGTAAGTAACCAATGCTGAAATGAAGTTTTGTGTGTTATCTGATTGTGCTGATCAGTCAACTTTATTTTCTACTATGGTACACAATACTTCCAGAACGCTGGCATCAATCAAGCATTCCTCATTACCATTGCCACCGGTATCGTCAACGTATTCATGACATTACCGGGCTTGTATGGTGTCGAACGCTATGGTCGCCGTTCCCTCCTCCTTATTGGTGCACTAGGCATGACGATCTGCGAGTTTATTGTTGCTATCGTTGGTGTCACGATCCCCGCCTCGAATCTAGCAGGTCAGAGAGTGCTAATTGCATTCGTTTGCATTTACATCGTACGTCAGAAATTGAGTAGCGTTCATAACTTACATATGGTTCAAACAGGCTTTCTTCGCATCTACCTGGGGTCCTATTGCTTGGGTTATCGTTGGTGAAATCTTTCCTCTACAAGTCCGTGCCAAGGGCATTTCGCTTTCTGTTGCCAGCAACTGGTTGTGGAACTTCGGTATTGCCTTTGCTAGTAAGTCCCTTCAAGTCATCTAGGATTGTTCTGGTTGACTGAATGGATCACAGCACCTTACCTTGTAAATACCCAAGCGGGATCAGCCGGTCTCGGGTCAAAAGTGTTCTTTATCTGGGGCACAACATGTGCTTGCTGTCTTGTCTTTACGTACTTCTGTGTGCCCGAGGTATGATGTATATATTATAACCCGTGGAACCTGTCAAGCTGATACATGTCTCTAGACCAAGGGCTTGTCTCTCGAACAGATTGACGAGATGTACCAGGAAGTAACGCCATTGAACTCCTACCAATACCGCCGACGCCTCCAGGAAGAAGGTGGATTTAGGACAGAAAAGGCTGATATTATACACGAGGAAACGGCGGAAAAGGAAAGAACATAACATTTTCTACCCTCGTATCATGTTTTTCTCCATGTAATTAGTTTTTCAGACTTGTGATACAAAATGCCATCGTAAGTTACTTGAAGCCGCCCAATGTGTGCAGGGATATTACCAAGTTCTTAAAAAAGGGCCTTTCGACAACCTCCGAGTCAGTGGTTAGCCACTCAATGTCTGATCTTCGTACATTTTGCACCTGGTCGGACTTGTGGCTGAATGATGACTCCTGCTGGAGTGATATTAGCCACAGGAATTTGCTGATTGTAATATACAGTAGAGGTGCAATTCTCCTTGAGCTGCAGATATGATAATGCAATTTGCAAGCCACTGACCGAGCATGTCGCGAAGGACTTTTCTTTGTACTGGCACGAGAATTCATGAGATGTTTGAATGGTCTACAACAGAGTCTGGTGCTAGCAGTTACCACTGCGTGTCCCTTGAAAAGAATCCCAAGCAAGACAGTGTTCACTGAGGAATTCTAGACAGCATGGCCATAAGGGCACGAGACCTAGTGAAAATATGGAAGCAGCTCAGACGTCCTCATGGTTTCCGTTCGTGACATCAATTACTTGAATTACAACGTGCTGAACGGCCCTCCTTCCCTGATTAGTAGGAAACCTAATCTATCCTAACTAACAACTTGTTACCGAAAAGGCCCTAACTTACGCTTATTATAGCTTTCTAACAGGCATTCTAACGCCGGAGATGACATTCATCTTCATAATACAAGCGATTTGACAGAGCAATCCATTCAACTTCTTGTCCTGTTGAGCAGTAAATAATATACATCCATTCTAACACGCAACGTGGTAAAACATACGAAGAAAGCAGAAGAATGCGCTTGAACGAAGCCTTATTACACCAGGTTTTCCAAAATTACTTTCACACCCCAGGCACCCGGATCTGGTACCTGCATTTCCCGTAATCGCGAACCTTCGACGTATGCACTACGACCCGCTTTAGCTTCGATATCTTTTGTTGCTTCGGCGGCATGTTGGGCCGCTTTGACGGCATCTTGAAAATCAACTTCGGAAGTCAGGTGAGTCACAAAGGCCGCCAGAGGATCAACCAAAGTACGCGAAGGCGGTCTCGCGCGAGTATAGTTATAAAGCTTGTCCAGGGCTATCCTCCCTGCATTTACCCAACCGATCCCAGTGACCGTGTACTCGTCCTGAGTAAGCTGGGTCTGAAGGCCTTGTGCAAGCCCGGAGAAAAATATTCTGCGAGTATATTTAGGTGAAACGGGGATTTCGGGTGATAATGGGTTTGCATACGAGTATAACGCCCCACTTGTCCCACCCATGGATTCTTCCGCCGCCGATGCGATGGCGATGATAGACCGAACAATGTCATGGCCATCGATAGACCCATCTGTTACTTTGGCCAGGACAGCTGAAAGATGAAATATGAGAAAGTGTCAAAGAACCATCACGGAAGCATGTTCTTGCCTTCGGCACCTGCCTGCATAACACGATAAGCATTTAGTGCCGAGAATTATCCGCTGATATTGACAGACCTTGAGTGTCAAACCGCAGTCGCCATCTCCAGATACTGTATCCATTCTCGTTATCTCGGGTTCAGCCGCGATCAACGCGTTACATGCTCTCTGTATTTTGCTGACGAACCCAAGAGGATTGGCTGCTTGCAGGTGAACAAAATGCGTAGGCGAGGAGGTTTTATTAGTAGCTGAAACAAACTGTGCTGAGAGGTGAGGAGGGATTCCTTTGTAAGACCATTTCCAGCCCGGTACATCTGGATTATCGTCCAGAAGGGATAGAACGAGGGATGAATTAGGCGCATTTGGCTCTTGCGCCGAGGGCAAGCGCAAAATCGTCAGGGAGAATCCAGGCATGTTAAGGCTAGTCTGCGCGACATTGGCGATTCCAAACGCAATACATTCGAAATAGATCACTGACCATGAAAGTGCCAGACAACAGTCGTATAATCCTCAGTCCTCGAGCTTCAGATGCTTTGCGGGCTTCGCCAACAATCGCATTCAGTTCTAGCTCGCTCAGACCGCCAAGATTATTGATGAGTATAACCACATCATCGTTACCTTTGAAAGGAACGAAGGAGCGCTCAGGATCTGATGTTGAGGTAAGTAGTTCAAGTAATTGGGTCATCAAGTCGGGAGGAGAAGGAATAGGTGATAACCGCTGATAGCCACTTTCATTGTGTATCCCCATGCCGATTTCGATTTCTGAGAGAGAGAGCTGCGATACGAGGGGAGTTGTACCCGGAACCTGTGTTGTTGTGTTAATAGTTGAGGGGGAGGTGGCACAACTTACGTGGGTGTGCTCAAGTCCAACCCCGACGGTAGCGACGTTTTCAGAGACCCAGCTTGCTACGGAACAGATCTCGTCTAGATCTGCGCCACGGTGGGCGAGGGCACCTGCAATTTTGTACACGAGGACTGTTCCAGCTAGCCCTCTTCCAGCCACGAACGTCAATAAAAATCAACATATTCAACTGAAAATTTATATTGACCTTCTGCCAACTATTTTACCTTGCGTTCGTCCCACTGCAACGTCATCGCCAACGATGAGGAACTTTACGCGGTTTGACTTGTCAGGTTGCAAGGCGGCATAATTTTCTTTGGCCAGACCAAAATTCAAGACATCTCCAGTGTAGTTTCTTTCATTCTGTTAGCATTGTTAATCGTCCATGATCAAACTACATCGTACTTGACGATGATGAGAGTTCTGTGATCGTCGTCGTAAGCCGCGGTATATCGCATCAATGAATAATGACGTCATACCCTTTATCACTCTCGACGAGATCGATTGCGCGCCTGACCTGGCTAGCACTAGGGGAGGCAAAAATATGGCCGCACACAGCTCCTGTGAACCGATTTAGTCCAGTTTGCGAAATGCGTTCTTCATTGAGAACACACCAGTGAGCATTCCAGTACCTGATGATGAGATGGTCAAGGCAATCTGGTGGTAGTTCGATCGACGGCGCGGCTCACCTACGAAACCAGCATGTGCAGGCTCATGTCCCGAGCCTCCACCGCATATGAGAGAAACCTTGTTCTTGTCATGGTCGGCGACAAACACGACTGAATAATTCATAGTGTGATCACATATGGAATGGTAGATAAATCTCACTTTTGTTTTGAGGATCAAGACGGAGCTGTGGGTTAACTGCACATAGACCCTGGAGAGAATCTAGTACGAGTGAAGAGGAGTTAAAGAAATGTTTACTCATAGTCAGCGGCGCGTGGTTATTTATTGGTGTGACCGATGTGACCGATGTACTAACTTACGCGTCGCTTGAGAAACAAACACAGAAAGTCACGTACGTCTGCGATGGAGAGTGCCAATGTCCTTCCTTCGCCCGCCAGCTCCCCTTCTCCCACAACCTTGGAAATATCTGCACAACCCAGTCGTAAGCGGCAACGAAGCCACTCTCTGCTGTCTGAGTCTTCGACCTCATCCTTCAAACGTGCAGTGTCCGAGGACGTCCCTTCCGACATTCGCAGTCCACCATCTCGAGATCCTCATCAAGACATTGATGCTTACATGGCCGAGCAAGGCGAGGCCGATATTCTTACCACCGTGACCTTCCTTCCTCCATCAGCTCCGAATGCCACCAGTTATCAGCCACTCCCGACGGACGAGAAATTCTCCATCGTGATGAAAGGGAAGAAGCGTGAAATGGAAATCGGTGAAACATGGTATCTCATTTCACGAGGTTGGTGGAGGCGCTGGGAGAAAGCTTGTACGGGACAAGTAGATAAAGATGGTCCGGTGAGCGAGCAAGAATTGGGTCCTGTTAATAATGCAAGCCTCCTTGATCAATACGGCCATTTACGTCTCCCTCTCATCGAAGGTGTTGATGCAGAGTATGCGCCAGAAGAAACATGGCAATTACTTGTTTCCTGGTAGGTCGCACTTGTATTCAATGCACAAAGGTTCTTCATCGCTGATCGCCAGGTACGGAGCTCCCGATCACACACTACCCCGACAAGTCGTAGGGAGGGGAGAAGCAAAACAAGCTTCCTTAGAGCTTTACCCTCCCCACTTTCAGGTTGCTCGATTGGTTCACGAAGGCAGTCAATCGCCACCTGCCACGGCGCCATACCCTCCTGTAATCCTTTCCTCAGGGGAGAGTGTCGCAACTCTTCACGGAAAACTTGCCGACGTCGTTCTTCCAAACACGCAAAATAGACCTATTTTCCGTGTGTGGTGTTTGGAGCAGGCGCTCGACAGATCCTTCGACTCGCCTCAGGTAACTTCTCAATTCCTGAGTGAAAAGTCACGCATATTCCAGCCAACGAACGTCACGCTCGAGGAAGCCGGTATTCAAACAGGTGATTCTTTCGTTGTCGAGTTTACGGACGAGCGTGGAGCATGGATCATGGATACCACTGGTAGTTCGAAGCCGAAGGATGAACCTCTTTTCAACTCTCAAGAGGGATTTTTTAATCGCATGTCTTCCTCAACATACGGTACCAGACACACGTCACAGCAGACTATGATGAAGGCACTGGGAACAATTGCACCTAGACCTTCTACCCATTCAGCCGCTTTCAGGAAGATAGAACCGGGAACAGTTGGGCTGGTAAATATGTGCGTAAATGACATCCCAAATCGCTTTTGTTTCTCACACAGATCAGGGGAAATACTTGCTTCATGAATTCCGCTTTACAATGTCTTGCGCACAATCAAGAGTTGACAGAATACTTTCTAGGTTTGGACAAGTCTCTTGATATTACCTGCGCTTATGCGACTTTCTCCTAGGTGGCGTCTATGAGGAAGAGCTTAATCCAGATAACCCTCTTGGTATGCACGGCGCCATCGCTCAAACGTTCGGCGCTCTGCTGCAGAAGATCTGGAATCCAACTGGAACGTCATCGTCATACGCTCCCCGTGAATTCAAGCAACAACTGCAGCGTTTTGCCCCTCAGTTCATTGGTTACCAGCAGCAAGATTCTCAAGAACTCGTGGCATTTCTACTCGATGGATTGCATGAAGATCTAAATCGAGTTCTCCAGAAGCCATTTGTTGAAAAACCGGACTGGGAAGGCGGAGGAAATCTTGAACTTATACAGCTTGCGAATAGATCTTGGGAGGGATATATGCGACGGAACGATAGTGTTATTGTTGATCTATTCCAAGGTCAATATCAAAGCACCCTTGTCTGCCCCGAATGCTCGAAGGTATCCAAAATATCATCCTCAATCGTAATGCAAGCTAACTTCGTCATTCAGGTCTCGATTACATTTGATCCTTTCATGTATTTGACCTTGCCCTTGCCCGTGAAGAAAAAATGGAGACATGCTATAATTTACATTCCTTGGGATACAGAAAAGCCTCATCTGAAGGTGCGCCATTGCAATTTCCTTGAAACAATAGCATTCCAACCACTAGGTAGATTCCAATTGAAATAGATAGTGACGCAACGTTCAGAGATGTCCGCATCCTTCTTGGTCGCTGGATGAACGTTCCACCCGACAATGTAAGTCAACGGGGCGATCGTTTCGCGTGGTTCTGACACAATTACCAGCTTTTGACCCTAGAGGTGTTCAGTTCTCGCTTCTACAAAAACTTAGATGATGACGTGACCGTCGGTGACATGGCCGATAATGATGCCATTCACTGCTATGAGTTGCCGTGTCATGCCCAACAGAGCAAGACGTACAAGCCACACCCAGACGATCCCTTGATCCTGCCAGTGTATCTTTGCGACACCATAAGCGTTACCCGACCCACGTTCATAAATACAAGAAATCCCATATTATTCGGGACGCCTATGATCGTTGCTATCCCTCAAAGTGAAGCGACCGACGTAGAGAATATATATGATGAGGTTATTTTACGCATCGAGCGCTGGACTAGACAAGCCAATCATTTGTATACATGGGAGCCGACAGGTATTTCTGACATTCATCAGGTAAGACCAGTATATTCTACCCACTCTCTGGTATCAACAAATGTGGAAACAAAGCAGAACGGCAATGCCATTTCGCTAGAAGAGCCAAATTCCGAACAAAGTGACATCACCGACCAAAAGGCAGCTATAGTGGAGGAAGACACGGCTCCACCATCAGATCCTAGCAACACAGACCCCGTTAAAGTTGGTATCAAGAAGGATATTTTCAATCTAAAATTGCAAAGCGATCACAAACATTGGGGGACCTCACAATACTATTCAAGTACTTCCAAGTGGAAGACCTGGAGGAGACGCTTAGAAGAGGTGGGGGAAGATAAACCTCTTCTTATTAGCAATGACACCCTTTATTGCGAATTCGACGAAAACATGAAAACCTTCTACTTTGGTGACCTCCGTTCTCAATGGGACAATGCCTTGTTCAACCATTGGGAAGAATTCATCCATCCTGAATATGAAGCCGCTCGAAGGTCTTCGTTAGAAAAGAAACAAAAAGGCATTTCTTTACAGGATTGCCTTGAAGAATTCACCAAGGAAGAGAGACTAGGCGAAGATGACTTGTGGTATTGTCCCCGATGCAAGAAACATCAGCAAGCTACCAAAAAATTCGACCTTTGGACAGCGCCAGATATCCTAGTGGTACACCTGAAACGATTTAGCAATAGCCGAACGCTTCGAGACAAGATTGACGCGTTCGTTGACTTCCCTATTGAAGGCCTAGATCTTTCAGAATTTGTTCGTGAAAGAGCTGTCGCCAGGGAGTTAGCACAGGATGGTGTCGATATGTTGTCCTTGAACTTGACAAAGGCCGATGAACCATTGGTTTACGACTTATTCGGTGTTGATGAACATATCGGTGGTTTAGGTGGCGGCCATTACCGTGCATACGCCCTCAGTCACTTGAATGGTACCTGGTATCATTTTGACGACACATTTGTCAGTCCTGCAAACGCAACTGATGCTGTGGTACGTTTCATACCTGATCGCTGAACCCATCGACCAATTATCTTTTCAGAATGCCAATGCTTACTTACTCTTCTATCGCCGACGATCGGAAACGCCGCTTGGAGGAAAGACTCGAGAAATCATTGAAGCAGCCCGTAACAAAGTAAAGGAGGAGCACTCAATAATACCCGACACTAGTCGGGAGGAAATATCAATGGTTGTTGACACGCAGCTGCCTACACCACCTGAAGAGAAAGGGATTAACCTTCAGTTTGCTCCCATTCAAACGATCGCAACGTATTCCGATGCCCTTATACCGCTTTCGCGGCAGTCCCCCACATTAGATGGCCCGTCTTTGTACGACGAAACTCAGGACGAACTTCCAGACAACCCACTTTCAGTGTCATCATCTTACGACTATCCTGACCTGAGTAACAAAACCTCGCCAACATCCTCTACTGAAGCATTACCCGACCAGGACGAGGAGAACGAGGGGACCTGGAGTATTTTGTCAATCAACATGCCCAGGAGAAGTTTGTCCATCGATTCGATGAGATACGACACGCCGGAAGGTGCATCGTCCTCGACAAGCCTATCCAGCATGCAGCCACTCGAAGATGTCAACGGCGATGCAGAGCCTAAAGTTTGAGGCACTTGAGTCACCCCAAAAGTTATTGCTCGTGGCAGGTATAATGTCGAGCCGAGTAGAATCCCATTGGACGCATATTTCGTAATTGTAGCTATGTATGTCACACATTTTTGTACGGTTATTATGACTAGAATTCCACCCGCATTATCGTATTTAAGCATCTATAACCCCGCTCTTCGACCAACCGACGGCGCGGCTGATGAGGATGAGGATGCAGAAGCTTTAGCTCATGTACTCTTTTACGCGTCCAAAGAGAAAGCCGTTTCCAGAGATCGGATGCTCAGACAGGTTGGCCTAGCGAAAGCTTTGGTAAATTTCTCCGAGTGAGTAACGGAACACCTTTCTTTATCCTGTACACTGGCAAATGATGCTATTAGATCGTTCAATGCTCAGGTTCCATGCGGTAGTGTGCATTCACAAGCCCGCAGGATGATCACGATTTCACCTGAGCCAGACTTTTGGATCCATGCTGTGAGCAACTTCGACATATCATAACCTTCATCCCTCCAACAGTTTTCTGAGGGCATCGAAGTCGCCAAGAGTCATCACTTGCCTCCCGACATCGGTAAGGGCAAAACGAAGGAGAAAGGAAAGGCAGCTTCGAAGCCTAGCGATGACACTCTTCCTTCATATGAATACCACGACTACTCTGTACAAGATGATGTGATTCATTCATTATTATTTCGGGGCTATGAACAATTCAAGGTAGCCCATTTCGTTGACTTCCACATTGACCAGGGTTCAAATGTTTGAGACCAATAGCTCACGCACGGATCGTTTACCCAAATCCTGTCCACCTTGGGCCAGGAGGCATTAGAGCTGCAGCTAGAGAGATTCTTCACCGTTTGGGCTTGGTCGTTGGATTTAGAAAAGTTGCCTGAATTTGGTGAACATCTTGGTATGCCCGTTCCACTGCAGTACTTCTCAAGTTGATCTATCGGTTTTGATCTATCGGTTAGGCGTTCCCCTTCATCCTGCGCACCGAAGAATTGTTAACCTACTTGACTCATTTGGAGAAGATGATGGCACCATTTCTATATTCGCCCAACCACCGCATATCGTGCCGTCAAGCAGTTATCCCTGCAACGAATACCCTTTGTCACTGCTACGACACATTCTCACTTTGATACCCCGACCTCAGCCCATTTCTGATTACCCTTCCAGTCATGTGCTGGCTACTAATACCCTCGATAATACCGCAGTACCATCGCGAGGTGCATCCCAACCCCTACTGGACCTAAATAGTACTGGCACGGAGAGCCGGAAGTGGTATTGGCCACCTTACTTAACGTTTGGCGGGAAGGCACTGCCAAAGCCAAACCTTGCTGCTGGAGCGCTACCGGACGTCAAACAGGAACAACAAGTTGAACCCAATGTTAGCGAGCCACAGGTATCGGAGGTTGATGCACATGCTCTTGAAGATGCCATGAGCACCGAGACAATTTCTGCCACTCCACAAGCACCAGCAGCCCTGGCGCAGTCAGTCTCTGATTCAACGGCCCAAGCAAAGTCTGATAACCAGACAGCGACGACCCAGAATGATGACGATGACAATGACACCCAGAATGACAATGACCAGAATGATGACAATGACGATGACACTATATCTGCTGGTAGATCTTCCCTGCGAATGCAAACAATTTTCGTTCATCTTCCGGAACCCACACATCCCGTTCTGACGATGCGGAGACCACTTCATTACTTTATTGTAAGCTTCCAAATCCCACTATAAAAGTTGCTTTCTTACGTGAGGTTATTACAGGATGATCAGCGCCTAATAGCGGTGGTGCCTCCGGCAGACGACGTGATCGCGACGGAAGCTAGCTTGGTCACGAAAGCTGCGGCATTTTTTCATGCGCTGGACGAGGCTTTCGAGGATGAGGCGCTTCAAAGGCTCGTCATTGCTCAGACAATGTGGCCGAACGTAGGCTAAAGCCTTTTTTAACAGTTCAATTGACCATCTACCATCCGCGGCGAAGATTTTACAGCCCTTGGACCGATATATTATATCTAAGGATGGTCTTTCTCATTCCAACCCACTCTTTTCCTCTCGATCGCCCCGAATTTATGAAACGCGAAACATCCTTAACAAGTACGTCTAGTGTTTTCTTCAGTCTGCCACTAATGAACTTCTATTGTCAGCGATCCTGAAGTCAACGAGGTATTCTCCCGGGGACAGAATCCACAACACTGGCATGTTGCGAAACGAGGGCTCAGTGCAGCAACCGGCAGACAGTCAGAAGGCACTGGAGAGGTGTATCTTGAAGTGTTTAGAAAGGAGAGCAGCCTAGCAGATGTAGATAACGTTCTTGCAGGGATTGTCAGGAAGAGTGATCTGTAATCGAATTGATGACTCAGCAAAACGACATCTGTGCATAGCTTTCCACTATCCTCCATGGCGTCCTCATCTTCAGAGGCTCAAATTAAAAGCGAAATAGCTAGGCTTACTGGTTCGTCATTTCATGGTCTTTTGTGCAAGGCACAGGCTAGTTAACAGCTTGTCAGCCTCCATCAATCAGCACAAGGCTCAGCAACAATCAAGCTATGGACCACCAAAAAGTAATATTTACATTAACCCAACTTATAGGCCATCAAACAAGTATGTTCGACCTGGATCGACTGCGAGTTCTCAACAGCAATCTGGCCCATCTACGTCCACGTCTACCACGGCCCCTTCAATTGGAGTAAAAGAGGTTGTGCTCAATGGTGTTGCCTTTGAATCCTCAAGGCGATCTCTCGTACGCAAAGATGGTGAGTCATTTCGCATCATTTTCAATGCGTCTTTTTGTTCCCGCATCGCAACTTTTATAACCATAAATATGTATTTCATAGTTGCAAAGCCTCCCTCTAATAATGCCGGGTCGGTTCTTCCTCCGAGCTCAACGTATCGCCGAAAACATGGGCATCCCACGGCACAGCGAATGTATAAACCCAAATCATTAAGAAGTCGCAACATGACTCTAACGAATAATCGAAGACCTTATCAGTCTGTCTTTGCGGCTTCTCGAAGCCTCGCCTCTTCTGATGGAACTCACCCCAGAGCGCGGCGTAACGCCAATAAATCAAGAAAGTATTCCAATAAACCATGCCCACGGTTCACCACCACCGGTACGTAACATCCACTTGTTGAACTATATCTATTCCCTTCTGACAGTCGCCGCACTGTTCTGTACGGCGTCCATCATCCAGGAGCGTGTAACCGTGGTTTAACGTGCATGTATCAGCACGATCCTTCCAAGATAGCCATTTGCTGGAACTTTCTTCAAGGCAGTTGTCCCAACACTGCAGAAACTTGCAACCTTTCACATGAGCCAACACCGGAACGTACGCCGCTCTGCCTTCACTTCTCAAACAAGGGTCGTTGCACTCGTGAAAAATGTCCATTTCCGCACGTCAACGTGGGCATGAGGCACGGTATCTGTCGTGACTTTGCTGTTCTTGGCTATTGCGAGAAAGGTTTGGACTGTGACAAGAAGCACGTCAGGGAATGTCCTGACTTTGCTGAGAACGGTGCTTGCACAACGAAAGGGTGCAAACTTCCGCACGTCATTCGAGCAAACCGAAACCGAAAGGCTGCTTCTTTATCTCAAACATCAACTGTGCAGGCCGCTGAAGCACCTGAGACTGACAGTTCTAGCCTGCAGCCAAGACTCACTGCTGAAGATGCTCAGCTTGGTGATGAGTTTATATCATTGACATTCAACGAAAGCAGCGATGAGGACAGTGAAGACGACGACGATGAAGCAGAGGCGAACACCGACGAGGATGAGTCGGAAATTGAAGAGAGCTCAGATCCCAATGAGGATGTACACATTGACGTAGAAGAAATATGATATCGCTAGATTTTACACCTGTCGCAATGTATTAGGATAACATGTAGTGAAGAAATTTTACTTTTCAGGAGCACACAGATGAAATGACTATTTTAGCGACATGTGCTCCACATGCTCAACTCTGGCTTGCGAAAAGTATTTTCAAGGCCTGATGGTCTAGTAGTATGATTCCTTGTTAGGGTTTCCCTGAATTCGAGGAGGTCCCGGGTTCAATTCCCGGTCAGGCCCTTTTTTGCGCAGGATGCTAGGATTGATAAACATCTTATTTGTATAGCCACCTGAGGCATATGTAGGCCGCAGCAGCAGCGCAGCAACGTCACTGACACAGCCTTTTTGTCATTACAAATGTATATCTGACCGAAAGGAAGCCTCTAGGCCTCACCATTCTTGCACCCACACATCCATGACAGTTATAGATCTTATGCGGTAATGTCTACCCTTTCCAAAAGGCAGCCTCAGCTGAGCAATGTAAAAGTCACGAAAAGGAGGAAAGCTCAGAAAAGCCTCCGGAATATTCTGAAACATGGGGTCAACGTGCAACTGCTTCCGCGTATGCAGCGCCAAGCGCAGTCACGTTACCAGCGCCCACTCTCACTCAATTGCACCTTTTTACGAAGCATGAAGATATTAGAGGTGGGTTATGGTCCGCTTCGGACGTCCGACGAGAGCGAAAGAATAATCCTCGGTGGCTTTACAGGTACCTTCTACGTCGACCCAGCCGCGCCGCGGTTGTGCAAGCCATCAAGGGCAGAAAGGAAGCTGTTAGGAGACTCCCAGGCGTCGTTCCGTTCGCGTAATGGTAAAATAGCGATTGACGTGGGTACGACTGGGCGCGGCGCAAAGGCATCGGCCGTCGTATCGACTCGAAATGGTGACATTCACGTTAACATTGTGCGCGATAGGCGGTTCTCTCGCGGAAAGCTTAGCTTCTGATATCAATTTTAGCTGCCACTACTACCGGACAGACCTCGCATCTGCCTTGACGTATCGAGCCGTAACGGTAGGTTCTACGTCATTCAAGTGTGAAGATCGATTGAAAGAAGCTCCATAGGCAAAGTCGTCCTTTTTATACCCGAATCATATCAAGGCATTCTTCGACTGAGTACCAAGAAGGGCAAGGTGGAATTTCTGCCTTCCTTGTCAGCGAATATGCAAGCGTACAAAATGACACCAAAAGAGGCGTTGTTTTATGTCGGGGTGAACCATCCCGATCAACCTTCGGGTGACTACTGTCAGATCGGCACCAGACACGGAGCAATAATAGTCGGTATCGCTGGACGAGATGTATATCCCTGCGAATCTGGCTTCTGGAAGAAGATGTTGGAATTTATCAAATAGATTAGATCTACATGCCACGAACATTATCTCGAATGTATTACTTGGTTGATGCAAATGATTAATGCTATTGGCGACCCGACTCCGAACTCGACGGACAAGCTTCATAAAGGTGCCTCGTGGCTGCACCGTAGATCCCATCTGGTTGACCTAATTTCAGCACGGATCTCTGTACAAAATGGACCTCCTTGAAAATATAAAATGATCAACATTTCATATCCCTGCTTCTCACAACGGCTCTTCTCGTCATGTCAGGATTTGTCGAGCAAACAGGTTGCTTTGGCGGTTTATTCCGCAAAGCACGTCGCACCCGGTACCCCACTCACGATACTGCTTCAACACAGAAGAGTGGTGATATTTCGGCAGTGGATACTCGCGTCCATCATGATGAGAAGGTAACGGTCGCGTCTACACTTGCTGTCAGACACTCAACCGACGATTTTTCAGTGCTGCTACTTCAATTTGACATGCGATTATTCGTCTTGTCAAGAATCTGAACGATGGCATTTACTTGAGGATCCTCCGAGTCCGACTTGCAGCAAGGCCGAGAGTGACACTGAAGTTCCAGATCAAGGCATTCTCGAGCTTGTTGAAAACACTCTGAACCAACTAAGCCCAGAACTACGCGACATCAGCATGAAGATTCACGGTACAAGAACTTTCTAGAATGGCCATTCAAGCCCACTAATCATGTCATTAGCAAATCCTGAACTTATGTTCGAAGAAAAGCAAGTGTACATTTTATCATCTCGCATGTAGGGAATTCTCATCCAAGATGCAGGTACGCACATGATCTGCTAACAGACTACATATCCCGCCAAGGCTTTAAGGTAACTAAGCACTATCTTGGCCTCGCTACTGCATGGAGAGCGGAATATCAACATGGAAAAGGAGGCAGAGTTGTCGGCATAAATTCCGAGATGGATGCGTTGGCAGGCATGGGACACGCCTGTGGCCACAACTTGATTGCCATCAGCGGAGTGGCAGTCGCAATCGCAGTAAAAGCCACGATGGAAGCCTGCAACATCCCTGGTAAAGTAATTTTGCTTGGGACTCCAGGTAAAAGTTGGCCCTGCATTTGTCAAAAACGGAAACTAAAATCTAGAGCTAAGCCGAAGAGAGCGGTGGCGGCAAAGTCACCCTAATAAAGCGCGGAGGTTATAAGGAAATGGATGTTTGCCTAATGTATGGGAATACGTTCCGATTATCGAGCCTTGCTGACGTCTGCTCTAGGTGTCATCCAGCGCCTGGTCGACCTCACTCTATTAGCGTGGCGTCGACTCTCGCCATGCAACAAATAGAGGTGGAATTCTTTGGTCGCACGTGAGTGCCTGCAATAGAAAGTTCAGGACGATTAAACAAAATAATAATCTGGTAGCGCGCACGCGGGGGCCGCTCCTTGGTATGTGCTCCCGTGAGGCGTGGAATAACCATGTTAAAAGGAGTAATTATCTCAGGGAAGGAACGAATGCGCTAGATGCGGCCTTTATCGCTTATTCAAGCATATCAGTGCTCCGTCAGCAGATGAAGCCTGATTGCCGCGTACATGGCATCGTACTTGGTAGAAACTGGTCCGCAAATGGTACCTGTTTCAATGGAGTCCTAGAGTCTCCCCATCTGACTGTGGCATCTGACTCACAGTGATACCTGATTATTCCAAAATGATCTGGATTGCAAGAGCGCCGACATTTGCGGATCTTGCGCCACTCGTCGAAAGGGTCAAAAATTGCCTCCAGTACGTTTTCCGTGAAACCCTGAATTATTCTGAATTTACACTAACCCATTCTCAGTGCCTCGGCATTGGCGACATCTTGCAAAGTTGATTTGAATGTCGGCCCAGCTTATTATGAGCTGAACCAGAACGAAGTCCTCGGTGAGTCGGGGGATTTTTCCCGTCGTGTTGAAGGAAATTTCATCTGGATAGGACAAGCATTTGTTGACATCCTCCGTGATCGATATGGGATGCCACAAACAAATGTCGCGTCGTCCGCCTCTACGGACTTTGTAAGCCACCTATCACTCATGCTGAAGATCAACTGACAAGGATTTGTAGGGCAACGTCACATTTGGTGAGAGCGTCTTCTATTCTCAAGGATTGCAGATTTTTTACAGTGTTGCAGAAATACCTGCCTTGCATCCTGTATATGGTAAGTGATACAATGGATCCCGAAGGCGCTGACTAGCTCATACTTTGACATTTAGCTATACCCACTGAACCACAAGGCGGCAATCACACACCAGCTTTCGCAAAAGCCGCGGCGACGCTAGAAGCGCACCGCGCAACGATGACCGTTTCCAATGGGTTGGCTCTTACCGCGCTGCGCGTCCTAAGCGACCCGTTGTTTTTCCACCAGGTAGGTTCCGTCAGCGTGTTGACGGGTCTCAGGGTTGAAAGAATTCCGTAGGTCAAGGCAGCGTTCTCCAAAAGCCAGTTGGCAAACAACCGAGTTTCATGAATCGCTTGACATGCTATCACAATGATCCGTTCTGGGTACTTGCAGCTGAAACTTATGTCGTTCACGATCATCATCATGCCTGTACTTGTATTAACCGTAAAGAAAAACATTTAAGCAAAAACATGGGAAATAGATGATGAGATGGTGGTGCCAAAGGCGTCCGGGAACCAGATTAAAGAAGCAAAGTTCTATAGGGTAAAGCATGTGCTTTGCATGAAAGCATACCTCATAATTATGGTGTTGGCCATGAAAAATCCAGTCATTGTACGATATGAACTTGCACTACTGGCTGGAAGGCTGCACAGTGGCGCGCGTCGCGGACGGTGCAGCGTGGCTCTTGACTCTGGATCGCGGTGCTTTTTGCTTTGGTGCAGCCGCCTCTGCAACCATGCTAAGGGGTTAGGAAAGTGGCATCAGATCATCTAATAGGGTGAGAAAAGGATGAAGCCGAACCGTTCAAGTTCTCGTCGTTCTTGGTCAGACTCATCTGGCACGGTTGATTTAAATATAGCACCAATGAGAAGCAAGCCCTGAAATTGAACTTCAGAGATGAGCCAGCTTAGTGATCAGTCTTGGCACACCCTTGCTCTGTTGAACAGCACGGAATCTGGCTGGCCAGCTTCTTTGAGGACATTATCTACTACCTAAGAATAGTGTCAGCAGGCAAAATACCGATAAGCGCGCGCTCGTGCCTCGCGAAGGACTTGGACCACTTCTAACCGAGCTCCTCTCCACGACGCAAGCATTATCTGAAAAGAATAGGGTCAAATTCGGTGGAGCGGAACTGAGCTTCATTGATCCTACCTTGCCGGTGACATCCATCTCAAGGGCACGCAATTCTTCTTCTGGCACATCACCTCTAGCTTGCGCCTTCTCCATTTCCTAAAAACACGGTGATTACGAATGCACCAGTTTATGATCACAATCGTACCAGCATCAGGTCCCGCACGCTGAGGCTGAAAGGACCATTAGCGCCGGGTATTTCAATATCTAGAAGAGACGGGTGACTTACGCACTACCGATGACACCCCATACATCCTTTGCAAATGAGCCCTTCTCCTTTAGCCGGGAGAAAAAGCCGGGACTATTGGTTCGTCAAGACTATCGACCTATTATCAAGTCGGTGTATCACGTACATGCCAAGAAACCTGCGAGACTTCATGAAAGAGGTCGCTTTCATCAAGTACACATTCCCGATAGTATGAAGCAACTACATAATAAGATCTGATAACACTCCATAAGAAGGTCAAAGAAATACGTACCTCGACACCAAAACTCTCTAGCTTCAAGTCTTCAGCTTCGCGTTTCATCTTTTCCTGGAATGCTATAGTCTCGGAGTCGTCCTTGTCGCCGGGGTTCTTGGCCTCAACAAACGGGCGTAGCCGTTCAATCAGCTTCGCTGTAAGCGTCTTGATTCGCTCCTCCATTTTCTTCCTCCGTTCAATTTCTTGTAGCCTCAGTTTCTCCTTTTGCTCTGCATTAAGTTGTTTCTTTTTCCGCTCCTTCCTTTCGGTGGCGCTCAGGGTAGGAGACATCGTTCCCGATCCCTGTGGTGGCGTTGACAGATTCGTGTTGACATGCTCCGGTGAAGATGAAGAATCGTGAGTAGTTTCAGGAGTGGGATGGGCGCCGCCATATCTTGAAGTGGGGCGGGATGGCCCATTTGCTACGGCGTGCGGCGCACTTATGGAAGGTGACAAAGGCGTCGAGGTCTCGGCATTCAGCTGTTTCTCTAGTTCGGCCTTTTCTTCTTCAGTCATCATTGTCGTTGCAACGCTCGTCATATCCTTCATGATGGTGATCTCGCCAATCTAGTATAACAGTTAGAGCGCCAAGTTCAAGACCCTGAGCTAGATGACTCACATAGTCAGCAAACCGGTCACCCCCGAACACATTTGCGAAGAAAGTGGCAGCGTCTTCGATATTGACACCGCCCTCTTTATCGGCCTATACAAACACAATCAAGTGAGGAAGGTGAGCAATTGGGAGTCAAATACGGCACACCATGGATTTCCCATTCTTGTCGTATACTGCGCGTAGATTCTGGTTTTAGAGCGGGATTAGGATAATAAAGACTGGTGGAAGTGAACCCGTACAGAGTCGGATAGAATCTGGTATGCCTTGCTAATTTTGGAGGTCGTGTCAGAACGCGAGCGCAGTCAAACAAAATCCAAAGCACCTGATGTCTTTGAACTTCTCTTCTGCGTCTGACGAGGGATTCTTATCTGGGTGGTACTGCGATGGGATGGGATTGAAATGCAGCACCGAGTTGAACCGCCGAGCACTCACTTTCATTGCTTGCTTTCTATACGCCTTTTTGAGCTCCGTATCGTCGGCATCGAAAGCGACGCCGAGCTGCGAGTCATATTATTTATGGCCAGAATGTCAATGAATGGTAAGTGCCTACCAACTCGTAATACTCAGTATCCACAGGCGCCATGGTGCAGGTCAGAGATTGAGCAAGGAGGGCAGTGAAGGCGCGACTTATTCAGCGAATGTGGCTGTGAAGTACAATAATGGAATTGCTAGAATAACTCTCGTGTGCTACTGTAACATATACAATGTCCTGAATGCCCTCTAGGAATAATTAAGATGTCATAAATAACTCGTGTCTCAGTCTACACCGTCCTGACCATGTCTAGGTGCATGGCCCGTAAATCGAACTGCCTTTTTCCGTGGCAGATGTTTCGAAACGTCGCTGTTACGGGGTGGCGATGCCGACGGCCCCAAGGAGAGCCATGGAACACGCAATCTAAAGGAAGCCGAGAATGAACGACTACTACGGGGGGTGGATATCGTATTGGACGTGATGGTTGATAATGAAGCCGAGGTAGCCGACGGGTCGGACGTTAAAGAATCATGATGACTCGTGTATGATGACGATGCCGCTGCGTTTGACTTTTTCAGTGACGAGCGCCTTGGTGTCGTCTGGTGGTTCGAAGAAGCAGAGGTTGGTCGCGAATGCGGCAGTGAGGGAGAACGCGTCGAGGAACGCCCATGGTGTTTTTGGGGATATGAAATGTTTGGGGTTGAGCCTAAGGACCGTAGGTGTGGTGTGCGTGATATGTGGAGCCCCATAGCTATCTGGTCTATTGAAGGGGGATTTCGTGAGTTGTGATCTTGCCTGTAAGGCAAAGGCGTAATATCGTCACTAGTTGATGTCGTGCTGGAATTCTGTCGTGTTCAGGAGGTTAGGGGTCATAAAAGCTGAGTGTAGCTATATACTGACACTGCGTTTCTTCTGGGAAGATGATGTGAAAGGTCGTTTGACAGAAGACATGATTTTCTCTGTGAGGGGATGCATCACTCAGGTCGCCGTCAGGAGCGCGTTCAGGAGCTACTAGTACAGCGGTGGCCGGTGGCTGTGCATGTAGATGTGCTGTGGTTGGCATCAGCTTCTAATTTAAGCAAACAACGCCCAGTAACGTAATTCCTATCCTGTTATTGCCCTTCGGACAATGTCGTCCACGGCGCAATCGACGCCAACTGACCCACTCAGCCAGATATTCCAAGGTCTCAAAAACAAGCATGCAGAAACCCGGAAACATGCAGCCCTAGAACTGCGACGTTATGTACCTCCAATACCTTTAGCGCCGTGTTGCTCTTGATTGATTACTACGACTTGTTGTAGGTCTCTGCAACCACTGCGGAAATGTCATCAGACGCATCGGCCAAATTGTGGGATGACAATATTAATCGGCGGCTATTCGAGCTGACGCATAGTCAAAATCCTATCGAGGCGCTTGGTGGTTTGTTGGCGATAGGTCCGTGGCCCTAATTTACGTGTGAGATCCGTGAATCCATGTATATCCCAGATCACCTTCTCGACATTGACAAGGAAGAAACAATCGAGTCAAAAAGGAATCTGTTTCGCTTCTACAACTATGTTAAGCAGTTGTTGCCCAATCACGATGTGAATCTCATGCTGGCAGCGTCTAAAACTCTGGGTCAAATTGCAGAAATCGGTGGCGCAGCTTTCGGCGAAAGATTTATGGACTATGAGGTTCCCGCGGCGATCGAGTTCCTCCAGCCAGATAAACCGGAATCTTACAAGTACGCTGGAGTGCTTATATTGAAAGAGCTCGCCCGGAACAGTCCCACGTACTTCCATTCGCATATTGGCATTGTGTTTGACAACATTCTTGTTCCTCTCCGTGATCCTAAGGTTCATGTCCGAGAGGGTGCTGCTGAATTATTGGCTGCTTGTCTTGAAATCGTTTCCCAGAGGGAACGCCAGACCAGAAGCCCGTATTTGCACAAGATACTTTTAGATGCTCAGACAGGATTTAAACAGCCACAGCCAGAAATAATTCATGGATCACTGCTGACTTACCGTGAATTGCTGCTGCACGCGGGCATGGTGAGCTTTGCATACCATCTTTGATTTTATATATCTGGAGCAATGCACATAGTTCATGCGGGAAAGCTACTTGGATACTGCAGAGAAGATTCTGTTCTTCAAGCAACATAAAGATCTGTTAGTCCGCAAAATGGTCATCACCATGATACCGTCATTGGCAGCATACGATACACTATCTTTCACGGAACATTTTCTTCACAAAGCTATGGGCCATTTGTTGACTCAGCTTGAACGGCCAAATGAGAGATCATATGGTTTGTGGGACAACTCGAATCCCCAACCCAACTGACCCTGTGGACAGCATTTATTGCCATTGGGCATACCGCTAATGCTGTTCGTAGTGACATGAAGCCCTTTTTAGAACCCATAATTGTTCAAATCAAGCTCGGTCTTCAAGCCAGAGGGTAAGCCAGATCAGCCTCGCAAAGAAACCTAGCTCAACCTCATTATTTCCAGTCGACGTAATTCTCCATCAGAGGAACCCATCTTTCAGTGTATCGGCATGTTGGCTGCAGCAGTAGGACCTAATCTGACCAAGTTATTACATGACCAACTCGACCTTATGCTGAATTGTGGATTGAGTGAACCTCTACGACAAGCCTTGGTAGCCATTGCAAAGCATATTCCCCCTTTATTGAAGACTATTCAAGGTGCGCAGCTTCGGAGGCTCTTGATAAATCTCCTTTAAATTGTAGCAGATCGCCTCTTGGATCTTCTTTCCTTGACCTTGTCTGGCCAACCATACAAGGTCCTCGGTGCTCCACCAAACCTTTCTCGGCCAATGAACCCCACTGTCTCCCAAGTACGCTACTTTGAGCCAACTCGTATTCTGCGCTTACTCGACGCCTAGGCTGCCAGCGGCGATAAAAATCCAGAGCTCATTACATTGGCGCTCAATACACTGGGAACTTTTGATTTTAGTGGTAAGAATTTCACATTTGCTGGTTCAAGTAGTCTCAGATACCCGGAAAAGGTCACGTCCTCAACGAGTTTGTTCGCACCTGCGCACTTCCCTACCTCGAAGATGACAATGCTGAAGTGCGAAGGGCCACAGCTCAAACATGCTGCCGCCTGTTTGTCCGCGATCCCATATGTTACCAAGCAAGCAGCCATGCCATCGAAGTAATTAGCGATGTTTTGGACAAACTCTTGACTGTAGGAATCGCCGATCCAGGTACGCCACTTGTCCTGAAACTGGGGCATGATTGAACTATCTCTTGCAGTTCCTGAGATTCGGTACACGGTCCTGAACTCCCTTCACGAACGTTTTGACAAGCACTTGGCTCAAGCAGAGAACGTACGGTCATTATTTATCGCGCTCAATGACGAGTCTTTCGACAACCGTGTTGCTGCTGTTGGCCTTATCGGACGCCTGGCAAAGCACAATCCAGCTTATGTTATGCCGTCGCTTCGTAAGGCCCTGATTCAGCTCCTTACTGAATTGGAATATTCCACGGTGATGTAGGTCAGCATATCCTCTGTAATGCGACTGGCTAACATAATGGAAAGGCGGAGCCGAGAAGAATGCACCCGCTTATTAACCCTGTTGGTCAGCGCGACGCATCGTTTAATCAAGCCCTATGCCCTGCCGATGTTACGAGCATTGCTGCCAAAAGCTAATGATACCAACCCTGTCGTTGCAGCGCATGTGCTTATGTGCTTGGGTGAACTGGCCTGTGTGGGAGGAGAAGACGCTTTTCCACACGTGCCTGAACTTATGCAAGTTATCATCGCCAAGCTGTTAGACCCTTCATTGTTGAAGCGGGATGCAGCTCTTCACACGTTAGGCCAGGTTTGCTCCAGTACAGGATATGTGATTGCTCCCTTGATCGATTATCCCCAACTACTACCCTTGCTTGGGCGCATTCTTCAAACGGAGACTAGTCAGGCAGTGAAGCGTGAAGTAGTGAAGGTACTTGGCATATTGGGAGCGCTTGACCCCTACCGACGGAAGGTTAGCCTTGATGCAACTTTAGTGGTCGTCGTATTAATGCTCGTGTTAAGAGTCGTCCTGAAGATGATGTTCCAGTTGAAACCTCCTTGACAGCAGTCAATCAAGTCCCGATGTCTCAACAAACCGCGTCACTGGCCTCCGATGACTACTTCCAAACAGTGGTCATTAACGCGCTTCTGAAAATACTGAAAGACCAGGCAATGAGCAGTCACCACCACACTGTGATTGAGGCTGTAATGTCCATTTTCAAGACTCAAGGCTTGAAATGCGTCACATTTCTTCCTCAGGTGAGGGCTGTTTCCTTTGTATTCAGACCTTTCACGAACCCTTGAGGACAGATCATACCAGGTTTTGCGGCAGTAACCAGAGGATCAACCGCCCGGCTGCAAGAGTTCCATCTCCAGCAGCTCGCTATCCTCGTCGGTATCATAAAGCAGCACATCAGAAACTACATGCCTGAAGTGTTCGGTTTGATAACAGAACTATGGGATACCTCCTCTCTGCAGTTACCAATAGTTTCACTAATTGAATCACTGGGTAAGGCGCTCGACGCAGAATTCAAACCATTCTTGCCCACTATTCTGCCACTGTTACTCAAGGTGTTTGAGGGGGACCTGAACGACAAGAGGATGAACACACAGACGAAGATTTTCGACGCCTTTCTTACCTTTGGAGCAAACATTGAAGAATATCTCCACCTGGTTATTCCTGTTATCGTGAGGACTTACGAACGAGTTGATGTCACAAATACCCTGCGGAAGCGAGCGATCCAAACTATAGACGGGTTCACAAAGAAGGTGAACCTCTCTGATCACGCCTCTCGCATCATCCATCCTCTAGTCCGAGTTCTAGAGGGTACGAACAACGAATTGCGGATGTCGGTCATGGACACCCTGTGTTCCTTGGTTAATCAGCTGGGTCCCGACTTCGCTGTCTTTGTGCCGACTATCAACAAGGTTTGTTATGTCCTGGGTCTAACTAGTATACCGCTGATTCCAATTAGTGTCTTGTTCGCAAAGGCATCTCCCATGCTAGGTATGAAAGCCTGATCACGAAGTTGCTTAACGGGGAGCGCTTACCTCAAGATACTGGTGTCCTGGAGATGCTGTGCGTTTTTCGCTGGTCGGTAGTCGAGTGCAACCTGACGCTTTTTGACAGGCAAAATGAGACAACTAAGGCGCCTGAATTTTCTGCTCCAGCAGAAGCAACAAAGATGACTGTCAACCAACAACATCTCAAACAAGCATGGGACATATCTCAGGTCACAACGCGAGATGATTGGGTGGAGTGGATGCATCGACTTGGCGTTGAATTCATGAAAGAATCCCCTTCTCATGCCCTTCGTGCCTGTATGAGTCTGGTGGACATTCATCCGCCACTTGCAAAAGAATTGTTTAACGCCGCCTTCTTGTCATGCTGGGGAGATTTATATGAGCAATATCAGGTTTGAGAATAGTCAAACTGCTTTTGCGTTTACTTACATCTCGTAAAGGAAGATCTAGTTCGCTCAATTGAGAGCGCCATCACCTCCACCACCGCTCCCCCCGAATTGATTCACCGACTGCTCAATCTTGCCGAATTCATGGAGCACGAGGAGAAACCTCTGCCTATTGAGCATCATACGCTCGGAGAATACGCCAATAAATATATGGCATATGCCAAGGCACTGCATTACAAAGAGCTTGAATATTTCTCCGAATCGTCCCCTGCAGTCATCGAGGCCCTCATTTCTATCAACACACGCCTTCAGCAGCATGACGCCGCTTGGGGTACCTTGCTGATTGCCAGAGAGCAGTATGATGTAACCAAACACGAAGAATGGTACGAACGTCTCGGACTGTGGCAGGAAGCTCTAGGGGCGTATGAGAAGAAGGCAGATTTAAATCCTCTAGCTTTGGATGTGCAAATTGGTCGAATGAAGTGTCTGCATGCTCTAGGAGAATGGGATCAACTTGCCGCACATGTGGAGCAGAACTGGTCGAGTGCAAACCACGAAGAACAGAGAGAGATTGCCCCTATGGCCGCCGCAGCTGCGTGGTCGTTACATGACTGGGAATCGATGGAGAATTACATTCAAACGATGAAGACAGACTCTCTCGACCGGTTCTTCTACAGGGCTATTCTATCTGTTAATCAGAATCAGTTCCCGAAAGCACTAATGCACATTGCTAGAGCTCGCGATCTGCTTGAGCCTGAATTAAGCTCGTTTGTAGGAGAAGGCTACGGACGATCTTATAAGTGAGTCGGTTTGGCCTTCCTCGCGTCCGGAAATTATACCTTTTCCTTAGCATTATGGTGCGAGCCCAAATGCTGTCCGAATTAGAAGAGATTATCGCCTTCAAGCAATATGCAGACCAACCAGACAGGCAAGCTACAATGCGCAAGACGTGGATGAAGCGGTATGAACCATTGGTGTTCATTAGCTTTCCTCTAATATCTTCACAAGGTTGCAAGGATGTCAGCCTGACGTTGAAGTTTGGCAACGAATACTCCAAGTACGGACGCTCGTGCTCAATCCTGAGGATGATCCGATTATGTGGATTAAATTTGCGAACTTGTGCCGTAAAAATGAGCGTATGATTCTCGCTGAGAAAACAATCAACTCACTGTTATCTCCAGAGAGGGTGAGTGTGCCGTTTCATGATACGAATGGCTCAATGAGAAGTGATTTAAGCATACAAAGGCTCCCCCAAACGTCGTGTATGCACATTTGAAATACATGTGGGCTACTGGAGCCAAAGAAGACAGCCTTGAATTCCTCCGTCAATTCGCTACTAATCTCGCCAGAGATCTGCAGCAGCAAGAGCCTAATGTAGCAATGCAGCGTTCCAATGTCTCCAAGCAAAAGCTGGCTGAGCTATCAAAACTACTTGCGCGTTGCTTCTTCAAGCAGGGTGAGTGGCAAGTAGCGCTGAGGGACGATTGGGGTTCGGTATGTTTAACTTTCTGTCCTGTTTTCTGTCCTCAACGGTTGTACATAGCGAAACGTCGAAGACATCTTACACTGTTACTATCTTGCTACACATTATGACCAAACATGGTACAAAGCTTGGCATACTTGGGCTTTGGCTAATTTTGAGGTCATCGGCCATATGGAAAGTCAAGCAGAACATCGATCGGTAAACAAAGCCGGTTTGGTTGCTCACGTTGTGCAAGCGGTCGAAGGTGAATACCAGGTCACACCATAACCAACAGGTCTCATTGCAATTTCAGGTTTCTTCCGCTCGATTGCGCTCCGCAACCGGGAGGCTCTGCAAGATACCCTCCGGCTTCTTACACTTTGGTTCAAATTCGGAGAACTTCAGGAAGTCAGTCACGCTATTGGCTCAGGCTTTGCCACCGTTGAAGTAGATACCTGGCTCGATGTGCTGCCCCAAGTGCGTATTGATTTGACATGCGAGCTCCATCTAAAACGATCCATAGCTCATCGCCCGTATACAAACGCCTCACCCGAACATTCGGCGTAATCTTAACAACCTCCTGACGGAAGTGGGCAAACATCACCCACAGGCACTAATATACCCCTTGACAGTTGCCTCCAAATCTTCCAGTGCAGCTCGAAAGAATGCTGCAACGAGCATCATGGACCGCATGAATGAGCACAGTCTAACTATAACACAACAAGTCGGTCCAGCTATTTCACTTACTCATTTTTGTTTACCATCCTGCTAGGCTCTGCTTGTCAGTCGAGAATTGATTCGAGTTGCTATTTTGTGGCATGAGCTTTGGCACGAAGGATTGGAGGAAGCGTCAAGACTTTATTTCACAGAGAAGAACCCTGATGGGATGATAGCGGCACTGGAACCTTTGCATGAGATGTTGGAGGCCGTAAGTATGTGGTTATGACGGAATGCTAGCCCTAATTCCTGGTTACCCGACAGGGCCCAGAAACAGCACGCGAGACATCTTTCGCGCAAGTGTTTGGCCGTGAACTCCACGAAGCTAGAGAGGCTTGTAGACGCTTCCGAATCTATGGAGACGTAAGCGAACTGGACAAAGCTTGGGATATCTATTATGGCGTGAGTTTATGCCTCTCGAAGTTTATCCATGATTGTAAAATGGCTTTTTATAGGTTTTCAAAAAAGTTGAAAAACAACTGCCCCAGTTGACAACTCTCGATTTGCAATATGTCTCTCCAAGTCTGCTCAAAGCTCGTAATCTGGATCTGGCTGTCCCTGGTATTTGCTTTATCAGTTAGCTTTGGTAGCTCGCTAATCTATTCCTAGGGACATACCAAGCAGGGCGACCCATCGTTCGTATTGCAAGCTTTGCCACGAAATTGACGGTCATCGCGTCCAAACAAAGACCTCGTCGACTTTTAATTAAGGGTAGTGACGGCAGAGATTATCAATATGTACTTAAAGGTACTCAAAGGTTTCAATTTCGAGAAACAGATTTGAACATAAGCATTCAGGCCACGAAGACCTTCGTCAAGATGAGAGAGTTATGCAATTGTTTAGTTTGGTCAATACGCTCCTGTCTGTGGACACCAATAGCTTCAAGCGTCGCTTGCATATTCAAAGATACCCTGTCATCCCTTTGGCTCCCAACGCTGGCCTGATTGGATGGGTGCAAGATAGTGACACTCTGCATGTTCTCATCAGAGATTATCGCGAATCGAGGAAGGTCTTGCTCAATATAGAGTACCGACTCATGCTTCAGGTAACGCCATTGTATTTCTGTTCCGGCAGCAGCTAATGCAGCCTTCAGATGGCGCCCGATTATGAGAACCTCACACTTCTGCAGAAGGTCGAGGTATTCGAGTATGCTCTCGAAAATACGACAGGTCAAGACCTGTACCGGGTACTCTGGTTGAAGAGCGACAATTCGGAGCACTGGCTGGAAAGGCGTGCGACCTATACACGTTCTTTGGCAGTAAATAGCATGGTTGGGCATATCCTAGGCTTAGGAGATCGCCACCCCTCCAACGTGCTATTGGAGCGCCGGACAGGCAAAGTTGTACACATTGATTTCGGCGACTGTTTCGAAGTTGCCATGCATCGGGAGAAGTTCCCGGAAAAAGTTCCTTTCCGGTTGACCAGGATGCTGACACATGCAATGGAGGTAAGTTGGCACTCTTGCGAGGTGTCGAGACTGAATTCAGTCGGTACTTCTAGGTTAGTGGAATTGAAGGCAGCTTCAGAAAGACCTGTGAAATATCAATGCAAGTGCTGCGTGACAATAAAGAATCGTTGATGGCCGTCTTGGAAGCATTTGTATATGATCCCCTAATAAACTGGAGGCTCATGCAAACGGATGTGGATGGCAGAAGGGCGGACGGTGAGAGGTCCCCTAATACACTTCATACGATTCTGAAGTATAGAAGCCGATCCTGATCGTGCTGCAGAACTTGCGCGGGTCGCGGGTCATCCACAAGCGCCGTCACGGAAGCTGAAAGCTGACGAGAATGACATCTTCAACGGTTTGCGTTTCAATCTGGCATAAGTGAAGTATTAACATAAAATTCTAGCTGAAGCGGGTGAAATTCGAAACGAGCGTGCACTGTTCGTCTATAACCGTGTCCAAAACAAATTGACTGGCGAGTAAAAGGGCTTTTTGGGTTTCACTCTAGTTGACTGTCTATTTTAGGGCGGGATTTCAATCCAGAGGTGTCGCTCTTGGTGTCTGAGCAGGTGGACAAGTTGATAGAGCAAGCGACGGCACTAGAAAATCTATGCCAATGCTTCTCTGGGTGGTGTGCATTCTGGTAGATGGACTTTTGGATTTTGTTTAGTAGTTGCATTTTCACTTTTGCACGTGTTTATACCCATTACCATACAAGGAATTCTATTGCGCGTTATGAGATTTGGGAACTTGTTCAAGCTCTCATCCCAAACCAGGTCTAGAAAATGCCCCGCGGTGTGCCAAAGAAAGATGACACCGGAATGCGATATACTTTGTACCATATACCCCCAGCGTGCGTTGAGTTCAGACCACCTTTGCTCTCCACTCAAGGCGACAGATCACTAGCATTACTCAGAAACATATAACCACAACCTATTTGAAGAACGAATCGCAAACAATTTGGCACCGGAACGCTGCTCGCAAGAACAAGACCACTGCAGATGACGCTGCAGCATCGCAAGAAACCAAGTTCGTGGCCCCGTAATTCCAGCGAGCAGTCATGGATTCGCTGATCACATTTTCAGGGGGAGGCGAGGATCACAAGTTATCGTGATTCATCTTGGGTCGCGATTTCTTCGTGTCGGAAAAGCATGCGACGTGAATCCAGTGACCATCCCGAGTGTAGTAGCTTGGCGATGTAAGGGACCTGTCGTCTCACCCGTCTTTGTTGAGGGTGTATCTCGGCCCAAAAAGGGGAGAATAATGTCCACCAAGGGTGGTGACGCCTCGGCGGTCCATGACGACCCTGTATGTTATGTACCATTGAATATTGATAATGGCTCACATCTTGCACTAGTTTGAAGAAAAGGTTGCAACTCTGATAGCTTCTCTCCGTGACAGGATGCGTTTTTACAAGCACCGCGTTACTCCAAATGCTACGTCTATAGCAAGAACCTTTAACGAGCAATTCAAACCAGAAATAATACCAGAACACAATGATCCATACCGTGTGGAATGGTTAGATGCATCATGTAACGAAGCGGTCCTTATTGGGGAAAAGGTAAGGAACAAATTTTTAGGTGCACAGCACGTCATTCTTCCCATCCATAGGCCCTTCGACTAGCTGAACCAGAAAGATCAGGCTACCTTGTAAGATGGCCTATATACGGACATAACTTTAACACTAGGGATTACAAATCTACTCAAGAAAACCTTAGCGACATTGACATATTGATACGGAAAACCCTGCAAGAGAACATGAATATAGAGCCCTCTGAGTACAAGGTAATTCGACCACGGTTCCTCTTCACTAACCAAGGCCTCATAATTCTAGAACTACTCTGTTGTTCTAGTAATACCTGATTTGTACCAGCGTGCTTATGTCAAGGAACTAGTCAACCTGTTGTTGACAACTATGGGCTTCAAGCAATTATGTGCTCAGCAGGTCAGTGAAACTTATGCGAGAATACCCCTAGCAAACATCGTGTTGACAGGAGTCATTGGCGGCGACATACGGTGCAGGCATTTCCAATGCTTGTGTTGTTGACCTTGGTGCAAAAGTAACAAGCATAGCATGCGTCGACGAAGGGATGGTGATTTCCGACTCGCGGTAAGGATGCTTACTACTATGACGCCCAAATTGATCTGTTTCCGCGTAATCTCTAGGTTAACTTTGAATATCGGTGGAGATGATATCACCGAGTTTCTGTACGTGATGCTGCAGCGCATCGGCTTTCCTTATAGAGACATCAATCTGGCGCGCTCTTATGACTGGAAGGTCATGGAAGACTTGAAGACCAGGCTTTGCACTCTTACTGAGGTATGACCCTCAACTCGTGCGTTTTCAGACGTTCTCACATACGCCAGACAGACATTGCACTCAATCTATACGACTTCGTCGTCAGGCGGCCTGACCGGCCGACCGAGAAGTATGGCTTACGTGCTTATGATGAGATCATCCTCGCACCTATGGTAATGATACAAGTTCTTATGGCAGGCGCTCTAATTTGAAATCGGCCCAGTGCTTATTCGAGTCACGAGTCATCGAGTTCGATAGGAAACGCATAGGGCTGCACGTAACTGCATGTCCTGACGTCACTGATGAGATTATTGAACATGCCGGAGACCACGTCGTAAGCGATCCATATGCTGATCAGCTAGGGTGACAACTCAAACACGCGGCAGACTCAGGCTATGATTATCTCCACGCAACATTTATTAAGTACAAATGACGATGCAGTCGCGAAAAAGCCGGAGCCTGTGAACGGGGGTTCTCACCGGGGTTTGTCTATATTGATTCTATTCTTAGTCCGCGATTAAGAGACGGGGATACAGCAGAAGGTGATCAACAGAACACGTCAAAAAATAATACACCGATGAAAGCAGAATTACCCAGCAGTAGCCAGCCCGATATGATTGACATTGACGATGACAAGCCGGCTACGGCACAGCACATCACTCCTCGGCCAAGTCAAGCACAGTCACCCGTCACCCCTCCCCCCAGTGGATTCTCCATTGATGTCCCTTTCGAGGCAAGCAAACTTCCACTGGACGTCGCCATATTTAATAGTGCCCGTGCAACCGGTGGGGACGAGAAGATCCGCAAATATCTGCAAGCTGTTTTGATGGTTGGTGGAACTGGGTTAACCCAGGGTATAATCCACGCCTTGGAGAGCAGGTAAAACCCTGCATGTACATAGCTCAAACGTAATAACCGTTGCTTAGGTTACAAGCAATCGCGACACCTCTTGTACCGAACATGGAAAAAGTACAAATAATACCTCCCCCGAAAGAGGTCGATCGGCGTGTTCTTGTATGGAAGGGTGCTGCGGTCTTGGGGAAAATGGACGGTGTATCTGAGCTCTGGATCACACCGTCAGATTGGGTGGGTAAAATTCTGCCTTCGGCTTGGTAAATAGTTGACCGCGACTTCTGCAGGATATTCTAGGCATGCGTGGGCTTAAGGAACGGTGTTTCTACTTGTGATTCGGCGTACAGCAACTACAGTGCGAATCAGTCAACAAAAAATGAATCTGCTACAGCAGATCTAGGTATCGTACAAATGTTGAATTTAGATGTCAAGAAAAATGGGTTCCATGTGAAACTAAACACCGAACTTGTGTTTCAGATCTATGAAGTCATCGGACTCCAGGTTTTCCCATCTTTGCAATAAATCATTGATCTCTCTCCTACCGTCTCTAAGGCAGCGAGCCATTAATCACCGTAGAAGATGACAGATGTGGCACAAACCTGTCCTTCCTGAGCCATTCAGCCCGCAGGCTGCCTCCTTCTCCCCACAATATGATTTCCGTTGATATACCCTCTTCTTTTGGTTTCGGAGTGAACCTTACACACTCTGCAGTGCAGGCCTCAGAAACCCATGAACCATCGATATCTTCTTTCTTAATGACGGGAGTAAGGGCCGAACGTGCTAATTTCTGTACTAGTGACTCAAGCATGGACGAAGCAATCCTATTTGGGACAAACGGGAAGGTAATGTTGGGACGAGGCGGCCGTTCTGGCGTAACGATGAGATGAGTGCGACACATGGGACAATCTACGGGTTCGTGCCAACCACCACACGGGCGATGTAAACGAGAAAAGAACCATTTCAATATACAAGTAGCACAAAATGTGTGACCGCACTGGCCAGGGCTGAGAGAGATCGGATGTGCCATGATTTCGTAACAACTATATTCAGCACATCAAGATCAAAAATTCTAAAAGAATTCAAGGATGCTTGTACTTACAGCGGACATGTGAAATGCTCCTCAAGGTCGTTCAAAGCAGCCCTTGCTTCACGTTCTGCCATCTGGGCCAACATCACCGTCACCTCGTCCTCCCTCTTTGACAGCAGGAGAGTTCTTTCGTTCAGTTCGTCAGATTTTCGTTTACATTCTTGTTCTCTAAGCAAAACGGATTTTTCGCGTCTCAGTAATTCCGTCGGTGTTATTCGCTGGGATCGCCGAGGGTCCTTGCTCGACATGGCGCAACATTTTGACATCGGCGGTGTATCGGTGCGACATATCGTCGGACTTCCCTCAGCGCACAAGACTTCGCCGTTTAGCAGTTTTCGTCGCTTTGTCTTCGGGAGATCCTCATTAGTTAGCTTTGTGTCTCTCTTAACTATCGTTACTGATTGGACTCAGTCATGTGAATGGGTTGCATGTATATTGTACCTTGACGATCGTTCAGACGGGTAGAGCGTCGTGTCCCCATCACAGTGATAGATAATTTGGAAGCTCGAGGCATGAGAGCGTCGGCCTGGTCGATGGAGCTGGCGATGTCCTGCGATGTCCAACTTCGGTTGTCACCTCACGTGTTTGTGGACGTTCAAACCCGTGGGAACCATAACCCAAACAAAGCTGCTAACACGCTTGCCGAATTGCGTATGTACCGAACAAACTGTTCTGGCCCGAGACCAATGCATTAGACTTTGAGATGCTGTAAAGATGCCAACAACAGAAGGACGAAATTTTTTACCTGATAGCAGGGTAGAAGAACAGAAGATCTTTTGTTAAAAGTGGGCTGCGGCCGCTTTCACCAGTCAATCATATCCTAGGTACAGAAAAAAAGGTCGGTTGTTCCCGTAAGACGCCGCAAAAGTGGCTGCGCGATGTGGGGAGATTATGGCCGGCGACTGCGGCCGGTATTAGGGACATAAAGATGACACCGACGAATTGGCTTGTGTCAACCTGAGACGTCCTGGAAGGCTCATCTGAGATACCATAATGGTTTTGGACCATGCACATACAAACCTCATAAGAGACATATCTTTGTCCTTGTCCCCTAGATAAACATCATAATTGCGGTGGTGCTGATAGATCAGACCCTGACAACGATTGTAGAACTGTCCGCCACACTAAAGTCAGCCAGAAGCACAGGAAATTGGTTGGTAGTCTCCGGATTCCTAGGACTTGACCTCTTGCGGTAATATGACGCGCCCTGAGCGGTCATCAATATATATACGGTATCGGATAAAATCAGGAGGTATTGGTGATTGATGGCTGTCCATGTTTTCGCATAAGATGCAAAATCTTCTTGATCCCAACTGTTGGACGGTCACTGAAGTGCCGCGGGGTTCTCGATCGACGTGAGTACATAGTGCCAACTAGTTATTCTAGTATCACGCTGAATAGCGTGAGCGGGTCCGAGATGCTAGACAAGGCTTAACCATTCAAGGTAGAGTCGCACGAAAAGATATATGACATGCATCAGTACTCCACTTCATGACCGCAAAGGCCGCAGTTTGACACCAGCGCATCGATTATTCAATCACCCGTGCTCTGACACGACGACCTCAAACCATGCGCGCGCCTCCAGGTTCCTTTATTGCCCGATTTACCCTTTCCATTTAGTCTTCTTGATGAAGGAAACTAGTTGGTAAGAGGTCGGATCAGTGGTTGCTCGAACTGAGCTCTGGGCATATTACAGAAACTTCTTGTTCCGTCAACTGAATATGAGAGATAGGAGCGATCGTTCAGTCGCCCAGCCGTCGACTGATAGGGCTTCTTATCAACACGTTGCAGCAACCATGTCAGAACCGTCGGACAGAGAATTCACCAATAGCAGCATTTGCTAGCAGATAGCTGTTTCTAATTGGACACATTCCACAGATTCACAGATTTCCAGTACCAAAGATTCTGCACCCTGGAACGTCTGTGAATTATGAGATAGCACCCTGATTGTCAGCTTGGCCGCGGACTAGTCTGGAACCAGTTTCTCCTGTTCCCCGGCAGCGGCAGATGCAAAGCGAGTTCTGAACTAAAAATAAATTCGGTAAACCGATGAGTTTCTTAGTAAAGAACAGCCGCTGATCCATCCATCAACGGCGCAGGTGGGCTGGCGCAAAGCCTGTTTATTTAGCCGTTGGAACAGGGAGCAACAATCAAAGGCAGAAACAGACAGCGCATTTGGAGCATAAGTGAAGTGCACTGTTTATGGCGCGGCAAAGAAATCAACGAAATGGGATTCATGGGAAAATTGACCCCGTGAAGGCCGGATTGCCTAAAACTGCAGTTTGTTGATGGATGTCAGTAAACTCCCACCATATGAAGCTATGTCCCACGAGATAGACAAATTTAGTAAAGTGAAAGGGTGATCGAGCGGAACTAAGGTGATGTGATGGTGATAACGACTAGGAAAAAATCCATTCAGTCGGGTTGATTTGAATCATGCAGTGACGATGATGACGGGACATCGCTTCGAAATGCCTACCTATGCACCCGAGGAAGTTGGAAGCACTTGATTTTTTGATTAAATCCGTCGCGGCATTGCCGCACTCCGCTATGGACGACTTCTATATGAAAGGATCTCAAGCTTTGACAGTGCGGGTCCGTGAAGAGTGCAGTAGGGTAATGAATACGTATGAGGCGAAAGTCGAAGTAACGAACCAATTGTGGGGTATGCGCTGAATGGAGCTGTCAAGAATTCCGTAACGCAATCAGAGATTCTATTTGTAAGTGCTTTGCAAACCCTTGAGTGATACATGGAACTATGGAGATGCGATGAAGACGCAGAAAGGGGCGGAAGAGAGCGGAAAGAACAGGAATCGATAGAATGGCGGCGGATGGGGAGAAGACCTGGGATTACAAAGTGGAAGGTTGAAGGAAAGCGTGACATTCAGGGTCACAGAGATCCAGAAAACCAGAAGGAGAAGGAAATAATGATTATTCGGAGTGGTCACGTCAGCCTGGATCTGAGATTGTCGACATAACCGATGAGGATTTGCAAAACCCGGGAGAGAATACGGTCCTCAACGGATCTGTTCTGGTCAAGTCCTCCATTCATCCTGCCTGTTCAATTATATCGTCCCGCTTTTTTATTTCTTCTACCTGACCTGGACCCTTCTCTCCTTTTGAGATGATGCCCCAAGTCCTGCCTCACCCTTCAAATCTCGCCCTCCCAAAATATATACCCGACTATCCCTCTAACCATTTTCTGTCGCGCCCTAGGCTTGCCTCTGTCTCGTCGCTCTTCCCTTCAAGGCCTTCCAGGCCTTCTCCTGACCAACCAGACTCTCCCTCCGACATTGTGGAGGACGATCGCCCTCCGTCTCCGAGTTCCCGTCCGGACAGCTCTGGCAACTTCCAGTATGTCAATCGCGTCAGAGGCTCCCTCCTTGCCCAGGTTCCTCCCCGCGATATGTACGAGAACAATTCTCAGAACCCATCTTTCATTTCCTCTTCCCAGTCCTATCAACCCCCGTCGCAAAGTAGCTTAAATTCTAATGTCAGAGGTTCAGAGACAGTTGGCGCCTACCTGTCAAGCACGCCATCTCCCGTGGATGCTCGCTCCCCAATGTCCTTTCCTCACAGTCATGGCGCGCCACCATCCCAGGACCGATTCCCCCATTCAGGCGGACCTTATATTGGAGGGGACCGTTTGAATGCGCCACCAGATCCCATCACTGACCGCTATTCTCGCGCAGATAAATATTCCACTGGTAACTCATCATTGGTTGACCAGAGACGCATGTCTGAGCCTGCAATTTTAGGCAGCGCTAATTTGTATTCCATGCCACCCACTGATCCCAATCTCCGATACTCCCAGTATGATTTCGCCTTCATGCCTGCGAACGTACGCTCCTCCTCTAATTACGTGCCCTCCCTGCAGCGAGTCTCCAGTTTCGAGTCTCGCGAGGGGCGGCCTGAGTCGTACGAATATTCTGGCTCATGGCGGCCAAGCTTAACTAGCCATCGCTCCCTCGATTCCTTACACAGCAACTCTTCTGTAATAGATCAACCTATATCTCCAATTCGTCCCAGCTTCTCTTCCGCATTGGTCAACTCCCCGGTCCATGAATCCCACTACGGCCCTTCGCCCCCGAACACTGGCAACTCGACAACGTCAAATGCTCCTTATAATATTGGCCATAATAACCCCTCATCTTCGCAATCGCATATGGCTGACATAGAGCAAGGCCCAGACAGTGCCAACCGGACATACTCTTTCGTCGCACTGCCTGGAAACGCTGTAAAGAAAAGGCCTCGTCGTCGTTACGATGAAATCGAGCGCTTGTACCATTGCTCATGGCCCAACTGTGCAAAGGCGTATGGCACACTCAATCACCTCAACGCGCACGTAACGATGCAGAAGCATGGATCGAAGCGTAGCCCTAGCGGTGAGTGTCTATTTGATTAAAAAATGCCTTTAAGATTATAATCTATTTAACAGAATTTAAGGAACTGCGCAAGCAATGGCGCAAAGCCAAAAAGGAATCTGACGGATCCCACCTAGTTGGCCCCCCTGCTCGTCGAGGTGATAATACTCGCTTCAATGACCCGAGCATGTTCGATCCTGCTCGCTTTGGATTAAATACTCAACCGCAATCTCGCCACTCATCTCACATGCATCCTGGCATGCCGTCAGGCTCACAGTCCTCACCAGATGAGCGCTATACTCTATCTTCTGGGGAGCTACGTTATCCTGTCGACCAACGCGACGAACAACTCGGTGGATACCTCGGCGATGTCAACGCCAGACCGAGGTACGGGGAAAATGTCCAATCTTCCTGGCATCCTTCTCCGCCCCGGTCGGAAACCCATTATCCATACCCCTCTTCTGTATCCAGTCAACACCATGCACAAGTGGCTCAAATCAGCGTGCAGACCCAACCACAGCCGCCACCGTCATTAACCTCACCTCGTGTGGCGTCAAGCCGTCTACCGCCAAATAGTACGCTATTGACACCGTTACCTGGCTATCAGACGCATACCATGCTGCCTCCGCTGCAGACGGGAGCAGAAAGCAACTATGACGCGTACGATAATGACAGTACTGGACGGCCTGGAACTGGGCACGCAAGTATTGGGCCTGGTAGTGGCGACGAGTATGAACGTCGAGGCTAATTCAGCGCCACCGCAAATTGCTAAACAATTGCACATTGGCGTTTGACAACCACTTTGACATCGGTCAGAAGAGCTGTACGCGACACTAGAGCTCGGCTCGCAGTCTTTTCCATTCCATTTCTTGATTCGGGTTTGCCATCAGACCTGCCTTCCATCTTGTTTTCTCTGCTGTCGTATTCTGCTCTCTCTCAATGGCCTACGTCATAATTTCGAATTCACTGGCATATTTCGTGTATATACCTTGCGGACACCAAGTCGGCAAATCATCCTTCGTTTTTGTACGGTAACCCACTCATATAAGTACATATGTTACCCATTCGCAAATAACTTACTTTTACCATCAGCGGAAATTCTCTACGTACCATATACTTCATTCTATCTCTATCTTGTGTATAGTTAAACAGTAATACGGCTGTACGCGAATGTATTAAAACTCCATTTCCCACATACAGCATCAAAACAATAAGAAAATGACGTGACCGTCATCAAGAACCCTCTGCGCCGCAGGGTCAGGTGGATATCATGTACGTAAACCCCCCACGTCCAGTTTATGATCGGGAAGCGAGTAAGCAAGAAAACTTCTTTTCGCTCACGCCCATCAAGGATTGAGATAAATAAAAACACCCAAGAATCGAGACCTGGACACGCGTCTACTCATTTCCCATACACGTACGCGAGTGATGGATGAGCAAATGCAATACAGATGAATATCTTGGCAGGCATCGCGTTCAACTTTTTCCGCAAGGTTATGAAGGACGCAAACTTGTGCCAGGAGCTGAACCCTAGCATCTATCAGAACAAGACTGCGCGATGGAATCAAGCTGACATCCGCGATCTCCTTCTGATGCATTGATACGCATGTGTTAACAAACCTTGTGCGCGCGCGAAATCCAATTCGTCCAAGTTCTTTGTGAAAAAAAATCGGCCGTGATTAATTTACTCAGCCAATCGCGGCGCGCTGATAGAAGCGGAGAGAGCAGCTTCCGAACAATGCATCATCCAAATGGGCGATAGTCTGCGGTAGATTTATATTTATATTTATATTTAAATAAAATAACGTGTTGCATAGCATTTTTTTTTTCAAAGTTAAGCGAGTACTCATTCCGAGCCGAACCCAAAATAAAGGTAACTCGGATGTGGGAAGGCGTCAGTGGAGTCATGATTAACGTTCTATTTCTCCCCAACATCCCGAGCCCTGCTTAATCGACTTTTATTGTGTACTTGCCATGATGGAAGGAAAACGCCGGTGCGACCCGCGCGCCATTGATATCTCACGCGTATGTATCGCCCAATACTTCGACCGTGCGAGTTGCCGCCGCACCCTGCAAAAAAGGGTCTGACCAAGAATTGAACCCGGGACCTCCTCCATTTGGCAGCAACACGCCAGCAAAGAATCACCGGATGGTCCTCGTTGAATTGAGTTATATAATCTTGTGGGAGATTTTGCAAGACTACCTTCCTATTTAGGAAGCTTTCTGTATTCTGTACATAGCTTCTAGTTGTGTTATATTATAGGATTACTTGAGTCTAGTAAAAATGCTTCGGAATGGTCCCTGCAATTTCTTCTTCGTCGATGCGTCCCTAGAAGGGGTCTGGCGAACAGAATTGTTTCTTCGCTCAGTGTTCTCGTCAATAGTTTTGAGCGCTGGCAGGGTGGAAAGCCGTTTATCCTTCTCCTTCTCCGGAAAATCTCGTGCATTGGTCACAGTGCGCAATCGAGACAAAGGTGTTGCCGCGGCCTTCGGGCGTGCAGCGATCTGTTGTGCGATGGTATGCCGTTGGGGAGCAAGTTTGCTCCCTTCCAACGATCGCTCGCTCCTAAGAATGCCAGGTGTGGATGCGGGTCTTGTGCTCAAGTCAGGTTTTTGCGCTGACGGGGACCCCCTGTCTGTGAGTTTGAATGGAATTGGCAGCCTAGGCCGACTGACGAAAGCGCCAGAGGAAACAGTTGAAGGACGCCTCACACTTTTGCACGCCGTTGCCTGTGGTGCTTGAACTTTACGAGTAGAATTTACGAGAGGGATATACTTGTCGAGGTCTAGTTGCTCTCGCAATTTCGTGCTTTCCCACTGCCTGTTGGGTAACGACCCGAAGCGAACTTTGTTGCGCCCACCTATAGCATCGTTCAATGGCGTCTTGATCACATTCTGCGGGGACGGCTTATCACAGAAATGCCGGCGTGTATCCGCAAGCTGAGACACAGAGAGATCTTCCGAGCTGTCATCAGGAGAATCGGGTTCAGCGATACCCGTGGACGACACCACATAACTTGCAGTGGTAGGACAGGAAGAGCTTCCAAGCGAGATGTCACCGTACTCAGCCGTGTCTGGTAGCGCACAGCGATCAGAATCAAACCCATGACCCATGTGTTGCTTATCTTGGACTGAGTAGTTATCTCCTTTGGTGTTGTTCGCCGGCAGAAAAGGACCAGAAACACGACGAGATTGCAGAGTCGAAATCATAGAATGAAGATCCATTTGTGCATCGTCATGATGTTGGCGATTATTATCCATAGCTAAGTAGTTGGATGGGGCTCCAAGAAACGCCGTTGGAATACCTGGATAATCATCGCCACCTGTACATTGCCTCAAGGAGAGCTGTGGCAGTGTCTTCTTTCCTCTTCTAGCGGCCAAAGTTTGCGGAGCTTTGTCGGGGACATCGCTATAAGACTCGAGAGAAATTGGGAAGATCGCGTCTGAAGTGGAAACCATGAGGCGGGGAGTGGGAGTGTCCTGCAGGGATTTGACATCACTGTCCGTATTAAAGGCTGGATCGAGTTGCTCCAAGTGCATAGATGTTGGAGGTAACCTCACAGAGATTGTAGTACCTCGCCCAGAGCCGGACTTGATGTCGCGCTCAAAGACTAGAGCGTTACGGCGCAGCTTCGACTTCCTAGTTCGTTTACGATCCTCTGAAGCAGACAGAGAACGTCGGCCTCTCAGAGCTTCATATTCCTCCGGATTGAATAGGGAGCCTTCTGCTTTCCACACTGACGTTTCACCGGGTCTCCTATTCCGAAAGGAGAATCCTGCGTTGGGCACTAACCCGTTCTACATATAGAATATATTCAATGATAAAGACCGTGACAAAAAGGTTTGATGGGACACGCACTAGCCATCTTTTGATGTGTAATGTTTCTTTCACCATATTACGAAGCCGAGGAACGGTAGGTGCCGCTAACAGGGCCCCAATGCCCACATTCTCATTGAGATCTATCAACGGCGATGTTGGAGAATCCAGGTAACTCGACTGATATAGGGAAAGATAGGTTTCCATATGGACTTTATGCGCTAGATTATTATTGATAGGAATTGGTGGAATAGAATCAGCTGACGAGACACTAGGAAGGGAGTGGACCGAGACTGATATCTCCAAGAGAGGTGAATAGTGGCCGGCATTGATAGCGAGACAGTAACTCAAGTCAAAAGTATCCGTCGAGGACATAGCGGATGAGGCCAGCAAAAAATCGCCCAAGGTAGTATCGGTCTGGGATGTGATCATGGCTGTAGCTGAGGGTTTGTGGGCGGTGCCCTACCCGAGCAACTGAAATATGTACTTGGCGGAGGCTGACAGTGCGGAGGTTGACAGCCACGCCGCTTTGGTAGCTAACATCCGATTGGCCAAACACAGATGCCAGATCTGGGCTGGTCACATTAAATCCATCAGTGGATCAATACGCGAATCCGGGTGTACATGAATTCACGGAATGAATAATCGCCGCAGAGGTTCACCATCTTCTAGAACGAAACACAGTACACTAAATGAACGTGGAGACCGGGACGAACGGTCTGAGGGGGTTGGTATGATAGTGTTTGTAGGGTACAAGTCACAGGGCATTCGTTCTCACGCGTTTTCATCTATGGTTTCCCATATACCTCGTTTTCAGGCGGTGCAGAGGTATGCTCTTCTTATCCGTCTTCCCTTCCGTGATGATACTTTCGTTATTTGCACGTCAGTCTGAATCTACTGTACTTGTACCGTATGTTTGATGCCGCTTACGCTTTCTTTCTGAATCTGCCTACACCCACCTTTCTCGATTGCTTGCTGACCGGACCCCGAACAGAGCGGCGTATCCATAATTTTCTCTACATATCCGGGTCCGTCTCACGCGCTACCCCCGCTATCTCCCGTCGTGCCTGAGCGCAACCGCCCAGGAATTTCCAAACGAAACCATATCCTTGTAAGTCCTGACGTATACCGCTTGGGGATTCTTTTCCATACTCCTTCCAATGTTGCAGATTATTGCTAATCAACACCTCACTTTTGAACTACTCTAACCATGTCAGCGACATCGTCCCGAACCGCTCTCCCAGCGTCCGGATCTAACGGAATACAGTCAAAAAGCCAACTGGTTCCAACCAATACCGTCTCTACTAGCGAAGGAATTACCGTCAGGGCTCGGATCGACCCAACTCTCACTGTCGACGATGTTATAAAGCAACTCTGCCTGAACCTAAAAATCAAAGAACCTCCTTCCCACTTGGCGCTCAGAGATGACTCGGATGATCTTGTTACGAATGAGAATCTGAGGAAAAAAATTAGGGCAAAAGTGCACTTGAGGTCAGTGTTTCCTTCTTCTTCGTTCGATTAGCGATAAAATATACATCCATAGACTTGTGAGTTCACCCGCGCGTGAGGCGCGCGAGACGGCAGAGAAACTCAAGTTTGTGAAAGACAAGAAAAAGACGCTCTTTTCATTACAACGTTTCATTCGCGTGGGTGTCGTATTCTACCCTCCAATGCGGGCGACTCAATGTTTCGCACAGGAGGAGCAATTTGCCAAGGAATTCTTAAATCATGGTGGACTGGCGAGCTTGGTGGAAGTAATTTATTCGAGCGCTGGGAATACCCTTGCTGTGAGATGCTCTGTACCGGCACCACACGGCAGATGCTGACACTCCGTTCTAGTATGCTCTAACAGCAATGCAAAATTTGATGGATCTCGACTATGGTTGGTCTGAGCTCGACGAAGAATTCATATCTACGGTTGTCAAGATCTTGGTCTCAACCAATTTGATAAACGTTTGCCGACCTGCAACTGCAATATTAAAGAAGCTTGTCGAAGCTGATCCCATGAACTTGCCTACTGCCAGCCTCCCCAGCTCCAGTCGAAGTCCACCATCCGTGCCCCCTGGCTCAGTATACCGATTCGGATTTAAAGTTGTGTTCGAACAAATGAGAAAGGAGCAGGGTCTACTTGAGACAGTTGTTGGCCGTTTCGGAAGTGCAGATACGGCAATGGTACAGCACAGGTACGTTGTACCAGTCAATTAGACACTACCAGGATTAATGTTTGGATAGCATGATGCTTGTCAATTCCCTGTTATCTCATGTCACAGATGACGACTGGGCCGAGTTCATCAACGAGTTGGAGAGATTGAACGTCAGAAAGACCGTTGTGGTGAGTGAGACTTTGACGTGTCTTCCCTTCACAAGCTGAGGGTGGCGAAGCGACTCATGTCCTTACACACCATCGAAGACCTGACATCATGCATACTTGACTTTCAAGCCAATTTGGTTCGCGTTTTCTACCGCAAGAAAACTACGCTAGTTTTTCCTGAAGAAGCGCCTGAACATGATGCCGCACTTAAATACATCTGGTCGAGCAGTAAATTGGAAGAAAACGTTGACTCTGAAGAACAGATTGTCAAATGGCGTAAGCTGGGCTTTGAGTCCGAGGACATTACGCGTGAATTTGAGGACGTCGGATTGTTAGGTCTGGAGTGTCTAGTGCGTGTTAATCTTGTGGCGAATCCGTTTGACCTTTCTGACCTGTGAGTTCTGTTTTGCAGGAGAAATTTGTTCAAGGGGAACCTGAGTTTTCCAAGGTAAACATTTGCTCAAGATTGAAGCCATTTGGCTCACATCATATATAGCTCGTTCTCGAACAACTGAGCCGGCCACAAGAACGACGATGTCCCATAGCCAAAGCCTCCAACGAGGTTGTCGAGCTTTTGGCAGACCATTGGGAAATATTTGGTCTTGGCTGTAAGTTCTCAGGGCTGCATTTAAAATTCCTGCTAAGAAGTCCTTGACTAGACACGACCTCAACAACCTTTCTACCCTTCCTTTTGGATTTTTACAGAGTCCATTCTCTTGCGACTCACTTCTTTATACGTATGTGGGCAGAGAGCGGTGCTGCTTCCGGCGACTTCAACCGAGTCGTTGCCCTCGTTCGCAGCCAGTATGTAGTCGCAATAAGCCGATGCAAACTATGCTGATGGTTACCAGAATCAAGGCGGCGCTCCGCAGCGAGCACCGGGATTGGCACGAGGTTGCGCATGATTTCGATGAGGCCGAATACCGAGCTGTCAGGGATCGACAGATGAAAGAGCTTGAGCTAGAAGACGACCTGTTGAGTAAGGTCCCTGTACGGTGCGTTCTGGGCTTTCCGTGTATCCACGTCCATCGTTCAATTCAAATGTCGTGTCTAGTAACCTCCGATCAAGACTGTACAAGGAATCGTACGAGTTCGTTCGACAACAGCGGATACATTGCTTAATGCAAGGTGCTTGGTTCGTCAACGCCATTCCGCCCTCTACGCCAAAAGAGGTTCTCCGAAAACCCAAGAAACCTTGGCGTTTCATGCGTCTTGTCCGTTTACGCTCGCTTCTTTACTGTTGTGGGGTTGACCCTTTTGAGGCAGGATCCTAGCCAGAGACATTTGCACTATGTCGATAGTGCTACCAAGTTCCAGGTCCGGAGCGGGACCGAGGATCTTCCAGAAAGAATAGAGGTGTCACTTATCAGCGAGATAGCGACGGGTACTTGTGCGCCACCACCAGGCATCCTGCGGGATCAGAACGATATCCCGGCTGGAAATATACTCACCCCGAGCACACTATCATTCTCACTATTCAGCATTCATGAAGGATCTCTGGCAGATCTAATAGCGCCGGATTCGTCGCGCTGGGCGGATTGGACTGATGGGCTCAACATGTTGCGCAAGGATGGAGGACATGTAGCCTCGACTGAGACAGCAGGCTTTGTTAATGCTCTTACGGAGATTGGGTTGAAAATAAAATTACTGGGTGAGACCATTCCACTTTTGGCAGACAGTCGACAAAGTCTGACTTGCGCACACAGATTTATCGGGAGAAATGGTCGATATACCAAACGGATTATCAGCAGGGCCACCACCTACAAACACGGATTTTTTCTTTGCGGACTTTACCTAATTGGATACCTTGGGCGCTATATTCTAGAGTAGCTAAGCTATTCTCTACCAGACGTGCTCCCTTTGAGGCATGTTTCCATTCACCAGAGATCACTAATGAAGGATAAATTGTGGAATGCAGTTGATGCAATTGCTAGTGGTATACTGTACGATGAGTGTTGATGCAAGTAATCAAACAAAATAGCAACGGGGGTTGAACCCGGTGCACAAGATACGATAAGTAGGTGGACGCGCAATGGGCGACATCAGGCAAGTAAGAATACATCCTAGAAGATTAGTCCGGGAAAAGTATAGGATGGTCAATGACCATTGATGCCGTTGATGGCGCTTCTGTTCGCCTGGGTTGCCTCGTACTGAGCACCGGCCTTCCAAAATAGTTTGAAGATAGCATCAGCGTCGTGGAAGTCGTTATGAACCACGTTCACCAGATAGCAAGTTTCCATGACGTCAGAAATAAGTTTGCGGGAAGGTGAGTCTGGCTCGTAGAACAAAGCCCATTGTTGGCCCAACTCGTACGCCTCGTCCTATAAATATTTGAGATGACGTAGAAAGATAATTTTGTTGCAACACGCACCTTCCAGGCCATGAAACTGACAGCTTCAACGATGGTTGGCTGGATAATTTCTTTCCCTGGGAAAACGCCCCACGTCACGGCATTGGGTCCGTCGGAACGGGTGTTGGTTCTAAGGTCCCCTCGTTTGTTGATTACGTAGTATGTAACGTTAGGATCCTTTTCTAACTGTTCCAGCAGGATAGATAGAAGCGCTGGGTTAACGAAAAATTCTAGATATGCCTGAGAAGAAAAAAGAAAGAGATCAGTAAGCATCCTTTTCTTTCTCGAAAAACAAGACTTGCTTTTTGGTACACATAGCCGTCACTCGGACCCCAGCCAAAAACTTTGTCGTCACTCTTGGCGCCGTTGACTGCGGGTTGGGAGTTTATTGTAAGGAAACCAAGTCGGTTCATTTGGGCGAGCTGCTTCGAGATGACAGAAGTTTCGCCTGCAGGTGGCTGATCCGACCACGGAAGAGCCTTGAGCTCGCCCGTGCAGAAACGGGCAAAGAGATTAGTCACTTCCTCGAATGTTGTGGGATAGCCCCATAACTTCAGCGCATCTTCTTTCTGTTGGCAAGGTGTCAAACGCATTCGAGTAGTGTGAACATCGATTACGTACGGTCTGTTTTAACCAAACGCCATAACCGTCCAGCTCTCCATAAGCCGGACTGCGGGAGTCACCGAAACGACCGTTTGGATATTCATCCCAGTTTTCAGTACGTGAAAGGTATGACTTGGTACGGTTTGCCCAGAAGATAGGGCGAATAGTCTCTGTGCGCCTGTTTGGCGTAAGACTCTATAATGAAGAAATTTAGCTCATTCCTGCGTAAGTTGATGGCTGCACCGTACCTGTCTCCAGGGCAAGGGCTTGAGTGTCTCTACTCTAGGAACAAGGTCAAGTTCCTCGAGTAGCATTTTAGTGCCCTTTTCCAGATTCATGGTATAAAAGTGTAGTCCAGCAATCCCAAGGTCCGCCTGTAGAATTTGCCGGCACATGTCTGCCACCAACCTAGTGCCTATCTCCCTGACCTTTTCATCGTCGTTCTTGTATGGCTCCAAGGCGTCCAGGAAGGATTGTGGTATTATGGTTTGTGCCAGACTCGTCGCTCGCAGGAATCCATTCCAAGTTTGGATTGGTGCGATCCCCGGGACGATAGGAATCGTGATGCCAGCGTCGCGCACAGCTTTCACCCACTTGATGAATACATCTACATCATAAAACATTTGAGTGAAGATGAAGTTGCATCCAGCTTCGATCTTCTCTTTTAGCCATCGCAGCTCTTGGGCTAGCTCTTCTGGCGGGAGAAGGGCTTGCTGAGGGAATCCTGCAACGGCGATGTCGAAATAGTCGCCGTAAAGGCTTCGGATGTGCTTTACGAGATCAATGCCGTGCACAAAGCCGCCATCGACGGGCTGCCAGTCATTTTTCCCCATAGGCGGATCACCACGGAGTGCTAGGATGTTACGGCAACCATGTTGTTTCGCTTCCTGTGAGTGCACAGCGATAGCGAAAATAAGTTGAGGGAAGCGAAGAAAACAGAATGGTTGTACGGACTCTCAATGCGATGTCGACTTTTTCCTCAGGCATATTGGTACATGTCAGATGCATGCATGTCTCTATTCCGATAAGGCTTTGACATGTTTTGACCATTTCAGAGGTCAAATCAGACGTCCGTCCACCAGCATTCCTTTGAAATGCAATTAGACTAACACGTGGCGAACAGACTGATGGACTTGCCATGTTATGTCTATGAACTCAGGTCCAAGACCTCTCATTCGTTCTATGCGGTCTAGCAGGTTTTGCAATCCCTAGAACGATGCGTCAGCATAGCCCACGCATAATCTTCTCCGTCATCACCTGCGCAGTCCTTGGTGGGAAATACTCAAAAGACCACCAAATTCTGTCTTCTTTTGCACATTGCTGAATTTTCTGGGTGATCTTCATCGCAAAGACACTAGTTACTGGATAAGAGGTGGTGGTGGTGGGGGGAGGTAAAGCAACGAAGAAATGAAAAGAAGGGGATTTTGAATCAATTTACCACGGACCGGGTACGAATCGTTTACTACTGTATTACCTCGTACGATCAAAAGCACCCCGCAGGTGCCGACACGGTAGCGAATACAATATCCTGGGTCCACCCCAACCTACACGGTGTCCGTTACAAGAAGGGTAACACAAGTGCTAAGAATAATAGCCGAAACGACGCTGAGCAGAACCAGGTGAGGCCTGCGTATGAAACCCCTGAGTAAGACAGCCGAGGATAAGGATCGGAACCTTAACATACTTGGGCGCACTGAGAAAAGCCCTCTCCGTTCGAAAGTCCGCGTGTCCGCTGAAAAACTCCCAAATGCCGCCGATCATCGTTAAGAAGGCAGCTGTGTACAACAGGATCGATAAAGGTAGCCCAAAACGCTCATAATCAAATCCTCCTTGATCTGATTGACTGGGAAATAGGCGTGTTTGGAGAAGAAAAGAAGATGACAGGAGGAATAGCAGTAGGGCTAGCTTTATATGCGAAAGCAGATTGCGCTCAAGCATGCAATAGTCTCTGGCGGCGCTGCCAGTGTTGCTGACCACGGATGACCAGGGCAACAACATTGCTTTCTTCGATTTCGTTCCCGAGCAGCGCGCGCCTGCTCACGTGACCTGGCGCGTCTTCTTGCTGTTTGTCCCTTGTTTGTCCCAAGTTGACTTTACAACCTCCTCCGACCGACTAGTCTCGAGATCGGGACCACAGACACTCATTTGATTATTACGACTAGGGACGAATTATTTTGACGATGGGATTTCTTAAGCGATTATTTTCTCTCAAATCCATTAGGGGCAAGAAGAAGCAAAAAGAAGAACAAAAACAGAAGCAAGAACCGGCGCAAAAACAGGAGCAATGCCGACAGCTTACTTTGAACAGTAACGAGCAGTTACAGATTATAGACGACCAGGAACATGAGGCTGCTGCGAACCGCCTCTTGCGTTCATCGTCAGCTCGCTTTGCGGTCGTTTCAGAACTTGATTATACTTCCCTTCCTCCTCTGCGTAAGTCACGCGACCCTTTACTTTCTGAGCGGCATTGATATCGCTTCAGCGCACCCAATTAACAACGTGATACGAACGCCTGCTGCATCCACTATCAGCTTATCAAGTTCGACCACGAGTCACCGCGGAAATTATACCGTTCAAGTTCACAAACGTAAACGACACGCCTCCACCGAGTTCCCCTTTGCCAATCGGCATTTAGATGGTGCTAGAACACCGCAGAGAACTCGTGGTGCCACCGCACCACCAAAGGAGCATGTTCATTACCTTGGACTTCGCTCTGACCCTTCTGTCGCCAGTCTTCTGGACCTATATGATGACCATGGGCGTCTTCCCGAAAAGGCATTTTCAAACAGCCCTCCCAGTCCGGCTTCGCAGAAGAAGCAAGGTCGCGCCCAAACTCGGCGGAGTGGGTCAACATTGCGGCAATTGCTTGGTGCCCCCAGCAGCAGAGAAAAGTCCGACAGTAACGCTGACCTCACCGAAGGCGACATATCATGGGCAGAACGTTTTCTCGCGTAAGTCTATTACATTTGTTTTATTCATGCACTCACAAAAGTATAGCGAATCCGATAGTGTCTCCTCTCAAGCTTCCCTTCCCCTTCCCACGCCAACTACGACCCAGACGCATTTTGTTGATAACCCTTCACGCCGACCTCACGTTCCCAACGACGATACTCCAGATTATGAATTCTCAACAAGTACAGTAGATAACCCTGCCCTCAGCTCCATGGAAGTCGAGCTTAGCATGGGCAGCAGCTCGTCAGTCAACTTAGAACCTTTCCTTGAAGGTAGCAGTTTATACATCAATTCCGGCTCCAAGTTACCACAACGGGCTTCTCAAGTGTTCACCTTCTTGACCAAGAAGAGGTTGTCGGACTCTGAGGCGGACAAGTCTCTTTCAAGAGTACCCGCAGTGTCCCGTTCTTCCTCCGGCTCTAGTTCCATGTTGACTCGAAGTACCTACGATGACAATACTTCTCAAATATCCCGCGAATCTTCTATCCACCCTGCGACACCTAGATCATCCCATAGCGACATTCAAATTTCTCAACCGTTCGGCCTTAGTCGCCGCAATTCTTCTACCCTTAAAACATCTCTTGTTTCTTCTCGTATACCTTCAGCAATACCTGACCGGCCTCGGTCAAAGATACCTCACGCTGGATCTGACCGGTTCAGTCTTTATGATGGCATTCCCGAGAACGAGGCCGTTGATCGATCAGTTTGTCAAGATACCACCCATATTAATGAAGTCAAAGTACTCATGACGGGTCCCACCAAGGTTATCGTAACCGCACCAACACCTCTCCAAGCTCGAGATACACCAAGTCGTATACCCCGAGGTCCTCGTGGTCCCTCTAAAAAGCGCTCATCTGGCAGCATTAAGAACCGACCACTTCTTAACAAACGTTCTAATTCTCAGCTCAGCTCACATTCATCGAGGGATTTCTGCACTGGGATACATCGCACACCAAAGCAAGACCGACGAAGCTCTGGTGGATCTGAGTCAGAAATATCCTCCATAATACTCAAATCTAAGAGCAAAGGCGACTCGATATCTAGCAAGTCATCGATTGGTTCATCCCGGGAGAAGGAAAATAGATCAGCACTGTCTGTGAAGGCAGATCTTCCCTCTACCCCGATACGGTCGCAATCGACTGTATCTGATTCGCGCTCGTTATTCCGCGCCATTGTCACCCCTTCAGGATACAGGCCACAAAGTATGGAGCAGTCATCACCTGCTTCTTCATCAGAACTTTCACCTGTTGGTCGACAGCTGATGATGGATGTCCGGCAACAACGCATGAAAGCTAGAGAGATAGAGCGGGAGCGAAATCGACGACGAAGTGAACGACATGGAAATGCGTATGTGGTTTAATAGCCATTTCTCCCTTTCGATTTTTCTTCCCTTTTCTTCTATTCTTTTCTTCATCTTGAACATTGGATTTTAAACTTTTCAGTTATTTTGTTGTCTCTCTAGTCTCGCAATCACCACAGTCGAAAGATTGTTGTAATACTCCAAGGTCTACCATCTGCAACTATCCTTGCATCATTTCTCTTGCTGTCGCTAGCTTTTTGTTAACGACACCTTATGATCATATATATGACAAACGATAGTACTTTAGATGGTACCTACACGATATGCACTTTCAATTCTTAAGCGTGTCGTGTGACGGATGCACGTGTGACAGGCGAGGTAAGAACGCGAACAATGTCCAAGCAAGCCATTATCGATTATCTGACGAAGAAGTTGTACATTGAGAAGGCCATTGTATGATCCAGCTCAAAAGGCTGAAAAATACAGAACTGAAGTCATTTACTAGGTGACATATCGTTTATTAAGTCGCGAGTTCAGCATCCATGTCAACGCCGCCAAGAAGTAAATGACGCGTCAATATACTCATTCATGGTGCTAACCCAACGCGTTCACTGGTACAGTGAACTGGCCAAGTTTCACGCCGAGGGACCAAGCTTATCCTACCCGGTTGAGAGTTTCGCCACTTATCTTGTCAGCGGAGAACTTCCTTCATTGGTAAAGAGCCCGTCCTCTTCCTACAACGTCGAAGACGAAGACGACAATCCCTATTTGCAAGAGGAAGAGAAGAAGAATAGGCTTGAGGGTGACAACTTCGAGTTCGGTGACAGCGAGGAGGTGCCACAGTTCCAGATGATGTTAGTAGGAGAGGCAAATCTTGAAGGTATCACGTTCTTCTTCTCGACTATGGTCATGAGTCTGAGTGTTTTCAACAGCGACGAAAGCACGATTCAAGAAAGTCCATTCTGTCCAAGTCTATTGCCTTACTCCGTCGCCTTTACGGGTACGGTGACACATTTTACGATTGGTTGATCATAACTTACGCTACAACATTTTTTAGGATCCTAGGCTAGTCTGTACCAGTACAGACCAGGTACGCGAAAAGGACAATAACATGGGACAAGAGATGGCAAAAGTTGTTGGTAAAGTTATGGGCGCGCCATTGCAGGTACACCATTCTTTCGCGAGCAGAATGTATCTAACTGTTTTTGATAGTATATTATTGAGCCTTTCAAAACGGTTTCCATTTCCTCGAAACCGAAAATAAATTCCGCTGCTAAGAAAGAGGAGGCCAAATCAAAAGCACCGCAAATCACTAAAGACGAGAAGCAGCAAGTGAAGCCGAAGGAAGAAGAGAAACAACCAGCAGTCAAGCCAGTGGAAAAGGCAAAGCCCGCTGGCAAGCATGACTTTTTCAAGCCTAAACCAAAGGAGACAAAAAAGGAAGAGAAGCCAAAAGATCTGTCGGTACCGAAAGCTTTCTTTAATGTCCCTAAGAAGGAAACTGCGCAGAAAGAGACTGCAGGCCCTTCAGTATGTTCATCCGAAGTTCCTAGGTCTCATACTAAGCCAATGTAGAGAGGCACGAAACGAAAATCCATAGCACCTTCGATCAAGTCCGAGTCAGAGGACGAAGCTCGCTCGACATCTACTGTGCAGTCGACGATAGTCTCCAAACCGAAGGGTACTTCAGTAGTGGCAAAAACGGTATCGGGGCCAGTGAAGATTGCAGCTCGGGTCAAGAAAGGCGTTGTGTTGTCTGACGAAGAAGAAGACGCACCTCCTCTGCCGCGCAGAAAGAGCAAGATTTCTGTCGGAGCAGATAATGATGCTGCACGCGCGTTAATGGATATAGACGATGGTGAATTTCCTTATTGTCTTTTCGACTGAACACAGAGAATGATTTTTGGGAACTATATAGAACACGTCACACGAGCATCGCGTTCCGGCGACCCCGCCAAAAAAGGGCAAGTAAATGCAGGGGCGATCGAACAAGAAGAAATCGAGACTCCAGTTGCACCAGACATAGATGAAGATGTCGAGATGGACGACGAGGAGCAGCCTAAACCTAAGCCCAAGCAGCGTAAGCCTAGGAAAGTCGTTCCTGTAGGACGTAACGGTCTGAAGAAAAAGAGGATCGTCAAGAGTCGCACGAAGATGGACGAAAAGGGCTACATGGGTAAGTAAGAAGATTACGGACATCCTGTGTTATTGACTATGCGCGACAGCCACCGAAGACTATTCGTCATACGAATCTGTGGAGGAAGAAGCTGAACCTGCGCCAGCAAAGAACAAAGGTAAAGCAAAGGCCAAGGCAGCTGTTGAAACGAATGATAGTGGCGTTGGAGTATCTGATGCTAAGGTTGCTGGTAAAGGCAAAGCGAAGGCTGAGACAGTAAAGGCTAAGACGACCGGAAAGCAGTTGAAGGGGCAGGGTAGCTTGGTTAGTTTCTTTGGACCACCCAAAACGAAGAGATAGATACATAAATGTTTACCGTGAGTGGTACCGGTACCGGTTCCGATTGCCGGCGTTACTACAAACATCGATCTACGAAGTTCAACATCCAAGCTTGGTGCCTACCACATTGCTTCAATACAGCACAGGCCAGTCTAACAAACAGGAAATAGACGAGCCATTTGAGATGGTTCAAACATATGGTGTTGCTCCGAATACTGTGGTTGGCGAAGGCAGCGACGAATCAAGTGCCCTCCTTGGGTCTGATAGACATGTACCTCTGCAGCCTGTGACATACAAGAAAGAAGGATATGCTAGTTTGACGAGTTGTGTTAGCAATCTGTCGAAAACGATTATAGGAAGTGGTGAGTGTCTCGGTGTTATCGTCTTAGCGCGACGGAACTAAACTCCATGGATTATCAGGAATGCTTACGTTTCCGTTGGTGTGTTTTACGTTGCCGGAGACGATACGACGACCGTGCTTAAACTGGTGGTGTAGGCCATGGCTTCAGCAGGTATTATACCCGAGGTGATAACGTGCCTATTCTGTGGTTGTACTGCGGGATTTGGGTTGTATCTTTTGTCACTCTGCGCGACCAAGACGCCGCATCGACGCTCTTCTTTCTTTGCCGTAGCTCAGCTAACGTACCCAAGAGCCGCGGTATTCTTTGACGCGGCTATCGCTATCAAGTGCCTTGGAGTTTCTTTCAGGTGAGTCTTTAGCATTCGTCTGGATCACTGTGTTGATGTTCTCAGTTACTTGATTATCATCAAGAATTTAATGCCCAATGTTGTGGCTTCGCTGTATCATGACCTTACATCGCCGGATACAAATCCGCCGAAATGGGCGCTTAATGGAATTAATTGGTTGTTAATATTTATGATTGTCCTCGTTCCGCTATGTTTCCTCCGTCGTTTGGATAGTCTGCGTCACGCAAGTTATATTGCCTTGTTCTCAGTTGGTGAGCGAGTGGTTTAGATCTGAAGACCATGGGCTAACAGCGATATCAGCCTACCTTGTGCTCATTGTCGTTCGATGTTATTTCTGGCCATTGGAGGACATGCCTTCTCGTGGCGAGGTTCATCTCATTCATTTCACCCCTGATTTTGTGTCGACATTCCCAGTACAAGTATTCGCTTTCACTTGTTCTCAGAATGTAAGCTTTGAATGCAATGATCCCCGAGTCGCTTATTGTGTGTGTAACAGCTATTCCCTCTTTATAACGAAGTTACCAATAATACCCAAACTCGCATGAATACGATCATCGGGGGGTCCATCGGTGGTGCCGTCATTATTTACGAGATCATTGCTATCTTCGGATATTTGACATTTGGCTCAAAGGTGGGTCTCAAGTCGTTCGGTGGTGTGGACCCCGCTAACACTGTACCTGGGCCATTTTGGCAGGTTGCAGCAAACATCATCGCGATGTACCCGTCGACATCCTTGTTTATTGCTGTTGGACAGCTCGCCATTGTATCCCTTGTACTTCTCTCATACCCACTACAAGTGCACCCTTGCCGTAACTGCTTAGACAAAGTATTCCATTTCAGTCATACCCTCAAGAGCGTTTCGGTGGACGAACACGAATCCGAAGATGAGGGAATGCTAGATGAGGATCATGCAAGCACAGACATGTCTACACTGAAACACACTGTTTTGACAACGGCGATCCTAACGCTGGGGTTCTCCGTTGCCTTCATGGTGGATGACCTAAAAATGGGTAAGCCTGGTGAGCCGAGAAGTCGCGAATCCGCTGATGACTTGCGCAGTCCTTTCCTTTGTAGGGTCCACTGGATCTACAACGATTTCGTTTATCCTCCCGGGCTTGTTCTACTGGAAGGTATGGATGCGGCGGAATCCACAAACGGATATATTTGACCGAGATGTACAGCTTTTCCAAGATGACCCTTCAGCGCGCACGAAGAGGCTTGGTGCGCTTGTGCTCATGATGTATGGAGTATGCATATTCATTTTCTGGTAAGTAATCAAGACAAATGGACAAGAAGAGGACTGAGGAACGAATAGCCTAGGATTCAATGTGTACCAGATAATGCAAGAGTGATTACATTAGTAGACTAGATTTACCCACGAATGACACGCTCCTTTCCCTTTCTTTTCGCCCCCTGACCCAATGTCCTCCCATAGTCCGTAGGAATGTCGTCCGGTATCTGTTGTTTCTGCTCTTGTTTTGTCTTTCTTGCTTGTTTACATCCAATGCTATCCAGAACACCTCGTTCTAGCCGCAACTCAGAATATGAGCATGCCTTCCAGCCCGCCCACCAGAGGCGCAACCCCTGCCCAATCCTTCCATTCCTCCCCGCAGTCAGCCAACCCACCTAATCTTCATTATCCTCAACCTTTGATGCCAGTCTCAACCACCATCAACGGCTTCTTACAGCAACAGCAAGAAAACACAACTCCAACATCCGCCCCAGATCTCAATTCAGAAGTAGATCCGCAAATCGTCGAAGCCCTCAAAAGTAAAGACAGAATATTCGTACTAAAGTGTGGTGAAATGATGGAAAACCTCATTAGAGAGCCTTCGTGAGTTTCTGCTCTGTTGCACCTGTCCAAGACATGACGATCGTCCCGATAGAAAAATGCGCGCAGAAGTCGCTGCAACTACATCCTACCAGCGCATGCTAGTCCACCGTTGCTCGAGTTTTTACAAGACAGCACTTGAAGTTGATCAGACCACTAAGGTTTTCTATATCTCGCTGATGCCAGAGAGTTGCATGTGAGTCACTTACCCCACTTTTGTGTCCCAGAAGCTGAATTCACCAGTCCTGAGCGCAAGATATCTGATCTCGTCCCTCCTGAGGCCGCACCACAGCCATCGATCAAGATTATGCAGCGAACGTCACAAGACAGAAAACCCAGGTCCCAAGCCAATTCAGTAGCTGGCGATGATGCTGAATTATCTGACTTGGAGCCTTCGGAGTCGGGAAGTTTGGGTGGTAAAAGCACTTCAACAACCGGTCACAAAAAAAAGCGCCCAACCATAGAAGAACGGGAGGCTGCATATAAAGAGGCACGGTCTCGCATATTCATGGGCTTCGAGGAGAAAGAAAAAGGGAGCATGAACTCTAGCTGTTCCAGTCTTAGCCTCACCTCCAGCTCTGCCGGCGCTGGCAGCGACCCTGACGACTGTAGTTCTCCTGCAACAGAGAGTGAATGGTCAACTTCCAATCCAAGGGAGAACAAGAGAGAATTTAGACGAGGATCAGGAGCGTCGTCGTCGCGCAATGGGCGCACAAACTTCAGTGGTCAAACAGGTGTCCGTAATCCTCGTGCTTCTTCCCCATCGTTCAAATATGCCTCCATATACGATTCACCACAGACGTTCCCGTATCACGACCCTAACGTACCGTATCCGGAATCAATCAATCATGGCTACCTTCCTTCACAGTACCCAGTTCCCTATCCACCGCCCTCAGGACATCCTTCCAATCTTCCCTTCTCGCCACCTTATCTGTACTACTCTTCTTATAACCCGTATCAACCTCCTCCCCAGTCTCAACCACACCCTATCGATGGCATGCCAACGAATGGTGATATGTACGCTGGTCCCATGGCGCCGCCTGCAAACAATTTTGGCTGGCAAAATGCACCGCCCCCTCCACCTCCTCAGATGCACCACCCTCAGCCACCTCCACAAGTCCAGCCAAACCCGAACCAAATGATGAATCTACCGCCTCCCCCTAGCCAAGGTCCTCCTTACATGCCGTATCACGTTCCGCCTTACCCATATCCTGCGCCCAGCTACTATCCTCCGCCGGGCCAGATGGTGCCTTCATACCCTAATCCGGCTCCAGTTCCACCATATGACATGTCTAGACCTCCGAACGGAACAGTAGGAAACGGTTATGGGCCCATGAACCCAGGACAACTTGCCAACGGCCACGGTACGAATCTGTCAGCAAGCAGCAACAGGAATATGAGGAACGCAACCGGACCCAATATGAACGGTGCATCAAAAGGGCGATCTGGTCCAACGGCACCGCCAGCGCGCTCAGGCTGGAGTTATGGGCCAGGTGTTGGAGGCTACCCGCCTCCTCAACCATCAGGAGGAGATGTAGTAGGCCCACGATTAAGCTCACGCAGGTCTGGGCATGCTAGTCGATCTTCATCAATAAACGACGACGTATCAAGTACGGTGAGTGGGCCCGAATTCTGTCCCATCTTTCATTGAACATCATGCGTCTTAGTCCTCGACCTCTTCATCCTCAAGGCGGACTTACACGTCAACAACATCGTCCCAGCATCCCCTTCCGCCTCGTCCCGATTGGGCAGTCGCAATGACAATGGCTCCGTCTAATCATTCTCACTCTCGCAATCATTCTACACGGTCATTACCACCAACTAGAAATGGGAACAACGCGAGCGGTCCACCAAACATGCCGCTTCCTTCGTCAGCGTCTGGCGCAATGCCGCCGTTGCAACCGACTGATTTCCCTCCCCTGACATCTATCGCGACACCTGAACGACGTCCTCCTAACATGATGGGAGCATGGAGCAATACAAACATGCGCTCTGCACTGCCTAGTCAAGGGCAACAACATCCATCATCTATGAATCCCGCCACTAGTGTGCAACTACACCAATTCGATGTTTCGGATCGGTGCTTCGAGCGGCCCCCTCCAAAGGTTCGTCTTGTTCCTTGTAGCTAAGCATAACCATTCTAAAATTTGCCTCGTTACCAGTCTGCCGAGTTGTTCAACCACAAATCGGGCAAAGGACCTCTCACAAACAGCACTGCAGGGAACGGCCGTTTGCAAATAGATAACGAAAAGGAACAACGGAAGAACGACACTTTTGTTGAGCAACTAAGTGCCATGACTATGGTCGATCAGGCACCACCGGGTGCTATATCCCACGGCGCTTCCCAAGAACCTGGCCTGGCGGTCTCGGTGAGCTTGAAGGTTGGTACATAGGAGATGATAGCGTATCTGTCTATCGCACTGTCACTGCTATCGAAGCTCGTTCTTATCGTATTTTCCTTTTTTTGACCTTAGAACAGTAGTGAAGAGTACACGCACGCAGGTCCATTTGTACAACCATGAATATTATCCTTGTATTACAAATTGAACGTAAGAGGTTCAGGGCGTGGGGAAATAGAAGCTCTTGACTGTATACTGTAATGTCGGTGCGGAAGCGTGCTCACCGCGAGAAATGATGGGCCGCACGGTGCTTCACACAGACAAGTTATTTCAAGACGAAGACCATATATTACAACCCTTGTCTTGCTATTGAACCCGCGCTAGGATGCAGAATCATCAAGTTATTGACGTCGATGAGACCGTCGACCTTGCTGAAACCCCACAAATGGTGGATTTAACGCAAGACGACGATATCACCCTTGTGGACGCCTCGTGGGCGCCTCGCGTTCCAGCGCGTCCTTACCCCAATTCTACAGTCAGTCTTTTCCAACCTCCTTCCGGATGCGAGACAAACATTATTAGAGTTATCATCATCTTTCAAACAGTCCGTCTGTGAATGGCAGCACGAAGAGGAAGAGACCGCCTTCTTCGTCGCAGGGACCTAGTAGAGCCAAGACACCGGAGATTATCGCGCTGGATAGCGAGACCAGCGACTCGGAAGGAGAGGTCGTAGAGCAACTTACAAGTCCACCACCAAAGGTGAGCTTCCCTTTTTCTATACCTCTCTGACCTAACTAAGTATGTCATGATAGAGAACAAAACAAGACTATGGCGACGACGATCTGAAATACGATCTACACTCTGATGAAGACGGAGATAACAGATTTCCTTCACCGACCGTCGAGCATATCATAGTGAGTGGACATACTGTCTTTTATGATGTTTTGTAGATTCTCAACTTGCGTATGATCTAGTGGAAACCTGTACCTGTCAAAGTTCATTCGCCGAAAGTTGAGCAGATCGACGACGACAGCGTCCCTTCTACCCCAGTAACCCCGCGTCAGCCCAAAAGGACATATAAAACATCTCTTACAACGAGATGGCAGGAACCAGTGGTGAGTCAACAGCTAACTTGTATTGAAAGTTGTCCGAGACCAAAAACCAGGCGAATAACAATGATATGATCGGCAGTTTCGATCGACTGCGTTCGTCGTGTTCTATAAGAAATAGGAATGCACTCTCTTCACTCGATTGGCGTTCCACCACGTCTAAACGTATCGGAAGCATGACGCTGTCAAAAACATCTTCGTTCAAGCAGTCACCCGGCAGTAAGTAGCGCGCTTATTCTTATGAGTGAGAGAAGATCTAAAGGTCTACAGGCATCATGTGCATCATACAAAAACAAGATTGGGTTGTAGTTTGCAGCATATGTGAAGGCGATCATCCAGACCAGCCAGATGGTAAGGCCAGGCTTTAACTTTTTTGCAGGGTTTTAACTCTTTCTCAGATGGACCTATAAGTCCGTACAACCGAGACGGATCTCTGATTGCATGGCATCAAGAACAAACGGACGTTATGACAGGCCATCGACGAAGAGTTGACGGTGGTGAGTGTAGACAATTCTTATTCTGCGCATGTATGTCTGATCACCTAGCTAGCGGATGAAAGATGGAAGCACTATTCAGTAAATGACATCAAATTTGATCCAACAAGGTAATTAAAAAATTGATTTTGCTTTGATAAAAGCCCTATACATGCTCCCCCCAGCACATCGTTCGTTTCATCCGGCGGTGACAAGAAGGTTCGTTCGTGGCAGATAGAACCCGATTCGAACGAATATGTTCAAGACAGAGTCAGTAAGTAATCCACAGTATATGCATGAAGCCCATGGAGTAATGTGAACAAAATAGTCAACTTTCAGCACAAGTACACTCATGTTCCTCACGCACTCGCCTTCAAACCTGGCACAAGAAAATTAGCCGTCGCAGAAAAGTGGGATCAGTATCTGATTTTTTGTGGTGGTTCTCTTATTGTTATTTTTCAGGAAGATACATGTGTATGAAGACTACGATAACAGCCTTGCACATACTGCATTCAGCGTGGTTACAAACGCGCAGGAGCACACCGTAGGGGATATGCTCTGGGGATGTCATTCAACGGACGGACTGATCTTTGCATCGAGCGAGCCAGACGACGTCGATTGTTTTGAGGGATTCCACAGAGCGATTGACGTCGAAACAAGAAAATGCTATGAACTAGACTCTAACGAGGCAGGGGATAGCATCGCTCTGACGAATGACGGTAAAACTGACGTGTTGGTAACGTGAACTGATCTGATTATAACGGCAGGCGACCTTCTGGTGCACACTTCGCGCGGGCCCGGTGGGAAGCATCCTTTGCGGCTATATGACGTCAGACGAAAGGACTGGCGTGCGATCAAAACAGTCCATATGGAAGGATTTCAGCGGAACATCAGAGGAGAGGTAAACTCGATAGCGATAAGCCCAGATGGGATCTACATCGCGCTTGGGAGGATCGATAACCGGGTACACGTTTATGACGCACGGATGCCCGCAAAAGGTGTACTGTATGAGTTTGAACACACGGGGAACAACCTGACATCCCCAGGGAGACCTTTGTGTGGAGTTGTGAGGGTTCAATGGGCGGAAACGGAGTTTAGTCGATTGACGCTGGTCAGCGGGGGTATGGACGGTAAGTTGGTGCGATTAGGTTAAGCTATGTGTGATCTGATCATCGATAAAATGGGTCTAGGCTGTGTTCGATTGTGGGACCCCTTGCAGGCGATCACATCTCCGACAAACGGCGTTATACTTGCGCAAGCCAATTCGGACATTGGAGATTTCGCCCTCGGGGACTGTACACGAAAAGAGCAGCAGCTTGTTGTGTGAGTTTGTACACTGTTGTTGTTCCGGCCGTTCTCATGACCATCAGCGGAGATTGTTCTGGAGAGGTGTACATGTTCAACGGTTCAAGGACCTATATTCGTCCACTATGAAAGTACAACCAGAAAGTCCACGAATTAGTTCGACTATCGCCATTTTACGGGACTAGAAGTTATTTCAAGGGATCACCATAAGTGAAGGTATGATTAGTACACAGTGCTTCTAAGCATAAAATACAAGCCATAAGGCTGCTGTGAGTGATATAAATGCTGGGGTTTGATGTGACGGGGTAACCGGGTGTTCATTGTTCCAAGCTGAGCAGGGTAAGCGAAGGGAGGGGGGCGGCGATGTTTTGGAACTTGCCAAAGATGGCGCAGAGGGGAGGACAGATCATGCCTTAGAGTGGTCGTTATAAGATCGAAGTCTTGGAAACCCTCTTGGATAATGTTTCCAGTATTCATTTCCGTTTGCAACGGGCTGGGCAGCGGCGGAAGTTAGCGTGAGACGTTAAAGAAGGAAGTGGTTAGGCCTAAATCACTTGATTACCGTACGAGCTGCAATCTGCGACGGACGATCAGGACATGGATGGTGAGTAGGATCGAGACGGACGTACGGGACTGTACGCATTCGAAAGCAGCGACGCCTGGAGAGTTGCCGATCTTGAAAGCAACCCTGTCGCCGACGGAGTAATAGACGTTCTTCTGCCATTCGCTCGACAGGGCCTCGGACATGAGCGTGGAGAAGGAGATATTTGTGTGAGGAGGAGGGGGGTGGTTGTAGGATCTGGACTGGTAGTTCATAACTTTGAAGAATAAGCGGAAAGTGAAAATGTGTTTTTTCGGTTGGATTACGGTTTGCATGTTCCGAGCATACACGAGGCTGTTAAAGTTTATCGATCGCTAGTAAAATGTCCTCATCGTTCCTGGGCTTGGATCTATCCACGCAGAGACTCAAGGCTGTTATTGTTCGAGATCACTCTCACATCGTCCACCAAGCCGCCATCGATTTTGATCATCATTTGCCTCATTACCGCACTACCAACGGTGTCCTGCACGGCCCCGCCCATGGAGAGGTCACCTCGCCTGTTGGGATGTGGTTGGAAGCCATCGATCTCTTGATGCAGACGCTGAAAGACGACGGCGTTGACCTCAGTTCCATCGTAGCTGTCTCTGGTGCAGCACAGCAGCACGGTTCCGTGTACTGGACAAAGCACGCGCTGGCGTCTTTGCAACCAGACAAGTCTTTGAAAGACCAACTCTTCCCGACTGCGTTCACCGTCGAGAACTGTCCAACCTGGCACGACTCTTCAACAACGGAAGATTGTGAGCGTATGGAGGCGGCAGTGGGCGGCGCACAAGTGTTGGCGGATTTAACAGGAAGCCGGGCGTACGAACGGTTCACGGGAAACCAGATCGCCAAGGTCCTTTCTCTCTTTACAACAGTGGTGATGACGCGATGACGTGCCATTGCAGATCCGCCGTTTACAGCCCGATCGCTACGCTGCGACTGATCGGATTTCGTTGGTGTCGTCATTCATTGCCTCACTCTTCCTGGGTGCTATAGCGCCAATAGACGTTTCTGATGCGAGCGGCATGAATTTGATGAACATTCTCACATCCAAGTGGGACGACTCGCTGCTCGAACTCTCTGGCGGCCCAGAACTCCGCAGCAAGCTGGGCCCAGATCCCGTGTCGGGAGGTGTGGTTTTGGGCCGCATACATCGTTGGTGGGTAGACCGGTGGAATTTCAATCCTGGTATGTACCAAATTAGGAAAATACTTTGGTCTCATCCATTATCAGAGTGCGTCATAGCTCCTTTCACAGGCGACAATGCTGCAACGGTGGTCGCCATGTCTACACCAGGAGATGCCATCTTATCACTTGGAACGTCCACGACGTTCCTTTTGTCAATCCCAGCGGCGGATGAGCCTCCAAGACGATTTACGACATCCCACTTGCTTGCCCATCCCGCAGTTGCTGGTGGTCATGTAGCCATGCTGTGCTACAAGAACGGAGCACTCGTGCGCGAAAATGTTCGCGACCGATTTGCAAATGGAAACTGGGATCTGTTTAACGAGTTGGTCGAGTCGACACAGCCGGGTAACGGTGGTTACTTTGGCTTGTACTTTCCTCATCCGGAGATCATACCCCCGAACGTGGTTGGCGAGTATTTCTTCAAGTTCTCTCCCAGTTCCGATGTCCCTGGTCCCTCCCTTGTTCCACTAGCGGACGTCCCACCAAACGCTCATCCCCGCGCGATCCTTGAATCTCAATTTCTTTCAATCAAGTCGCGGGTGAATGCGATATTACCAGACAATTCTGTCGCGCTTCAGCGTCTGATTTTGACTGGTGGAACCTCGGCGAACCAAACAGTCAGGCAAATAGCTGCGGTAAGTGTCTCGTGAGGTTCGTTCTATCCCTAACAATCTGTCGCAGGATATTTTCGGCATGAAGGTATATGTTTCGCAAACCAAGGAAGGAGCCGCCATGGGAGCGGGTATCCTGGCAAAGTATGCCTGGTGGAAGGCGAGGCGAGATGATCCTAGTAGCGCGCTTGAGGATATGATGGAACCGCAGGTAACTGGGTTGCAGTGTGTGGCCGTTCCAAAGGAAGAACATCGTCAGGTGTATGAGGAGCTAGTAGGGATTTATTCCTCTTGTGAGGATCATGTAGTCAATAACGTGACGCGTGTGTGTATCTAAACTGATGTTATGGCTCACTCTCCGTCTCATATCATCTAGTAGCATTCGCCTTGCACCACATCGATCACACGTCCTCCATACGTTTTTCTGTCGAAATCGCGCTTTCGGCCTTGATATGAATCGCAAAGCAGAAGATTTAGAGAAAGACGAGTTCGACGCGCCTCCCGCCGAGGGGGGCGCAAGTAACTACGGCGATCAAGAACGAAAGAAGAAAAAATCGAAAACAGCAAAAACGAGAGCATGGAAGGGAAAGGATAAAAAAGAGAAAGCCGGTCGACGCGCTCGCCGTCGGGATGATGGTGTACCAGCAGCAGAAGGGGAGGACCATGAAGCCGGGGAACCAAAAGCTCCTCGCTTGCCTAAACGTCAATGTGCGCTTCTAATCGGGTTCTGTGGAACGGGATACAGTGGGATGCAGTTGTACGGTGATCTCTCTCTCTCTCTTTTTCCAATAGCAGCAGTTCAAATTGGTGACATTGTAGCCAGCCTAACGTCCCTCGCACAATCGAGGGCGTTCTCTTCGATGCACTCGTCAAGGCAGGTGCTGTCTCACAAGATAACGCAGATGATCCGGTCAAGGTACAGTTCAAGTCCTGATAAGTAACCCCCGATGGCGGACTGATTTCCTCCCTGTTCAGGTCAACCTTGCTCGTGCCGCTCGGACCGATGCCGGTGTACATGCAGCGGGGAATATAGTTTCCATAAAGGCGATCACCTCGATACCCGATTTCGTCGCCCGTATCAACGGGCTTTTGCCACCTGAGATCCGGCTCTGGGGGTTTGTGCGTTTCGACTTTTTGAAGCCCGTTTTCTTTACTCTTAGCAGTGCCTCAGGTCCGAGCACAAAATTCCTTCAACGCACGCATGTAAGTATGTTTGTGTGCACCAAGCCTTGTCGCGTTGGATTAATGTTCCCCAGAGCCTGCGACAGTCGAAAATATACATATTATTTCCCCAGTTATATCCTGCTCCCTCCTAAACCAGGCAGCGGATTTGACCAAGCATCAAAACACCATGGCTATGGTTCTGATGACTCCCCGCTACACACAGATGTTTTGTTGGACAATGAGTTCTGGAAAGGCCACGAATCTTCGAGCAAAGAAGAAGACCTTGCAAGGAAACGCGCTTGGAGAGTGAATCCTAGTCAGGTAGCAAGATTGCGGGAGATCGTGTCCAAGTTTGAGGGCACGCATAATTTCCATAATTTCACCGTTGGTCGCGAGTTCAAGGATCGAAGTAATCAACGACACATGAAGAAAATTGAGGTGGGCCACTCGATATTACAGAGCAAGCGATATTGATATTGGTGGGCTTTTAGGTCGTAGATCCCGTGGTGTATGGCGACACTGAGTGGATCAGCGTCCTTTTCCATGGACAGAGCTTTATGCTACATCAGGTATGAAAGGTCCAATATTTTCATGATATCGAGATGACAATGCATCAATTAGATCGTACGTGTTATTAGCCTCTAAAATCAACGGGACATCTTATTAACTACCTAGCAGCGAAAAATGATGACTGCCTTGGTCATGACATACCGGACAGGGGCGCCCAGTGACATAATTGACGAGGTAGGAATATAACCACAGTCGCGCATAACAAAACAAAACCTTTTTATCCACATAGTTGTACAGTCCGCGAATCGTCCTCGTGCCAAAAATGCCCTCACTTGGTCTTCTACTGGAAGAACCAGTGTTCGAGTCATATAATGGGAGGATGGCGATCATTAACGATAAATTGGATCCCTCAGATCCTGCATACCGACCACCCATCGATTTTGATCTATATAGAGATCAGATTATCAAGTTCAAGGACGATTTTATTTATAAAAACATGAGAGAGGTCGAAGATCAGACAGGACTGTAAGTCTCCTTGCAATGCGTTGACTTTTTTACGGTGCAAACTTTTCCTAGGTTTGATGCGTGGATACGAATGGTTGATACTTACGCTGGCAATGACTTGTTGTATTTCAACTCTAAAGGGACTGTACCCGAAGCAGCAGTGATCGAAAAAGGCGTGAAGCGTGATAACCCTTTCCGAGAGAAAAGGAAATTTAATATGACTGGTTTTGCGGCGACAACCGAGGACAAGTCTGAAGAAAAGCTGCAGGAAGACGAAGACGAAGACGACGAAGGGTCGATTGACAAACAGGAACTCGCAGAAAAGGAGGATAACATCTTCTAGTTGCGTTAGAGATACATTGTTAATTATTAGTAGCGCTGTCATGACTGGAACTTGCGCATAGTCTGTATTTCGTCTAGAAGAGCCTGTAGTCGGTCGTCGTCGATTTTCACAAGGCTAGCTCAAAAAAGTCAGGCAAACTAGAGAAACGGTCATTTTGGGAGTACATGCCTCGGGACGATACTTTTAGCTTCCTCTGCATCAGCAGGACATAGATTCGCTATCTGGGCCGTCTCGAATTGCGTCAACGCCGGTTCTCTGCGTAGGATCCTATATGATTGAAAGTGTGAGCGAGGGCTACATTCGGTGATGGATGCTTACTCTCGAACGGCACTGGCGGAATCGGTGGTATTGAACTTGGCAAACGTCCTCACGTATTCGAGCGTTTTATTGTATACTCTATCGGTATGCTGTTGAATTTGGAACCACGAGAAGGAAAAGAAGACACACGCAGAGTCGGGAGCATCCTTGTCTCTGTTCTCTAGCAAATACTTGACTTCGGAAATGAGCAGGCAACCTGCGTTATTGAATTCTACATGGAACGGGTTCAAGGGGGCGTTGTCGTCGAGAAAGAAAAGGCACACCAGGCCCGAGTTTCAGTGCTGCTGCATCCTCTTCCTCTGCTTGGGGTCGGTGTCGAAGTCTGTTTGACATGGTCAACACAACAAAGTATGGACAACGCGGCGCTTTATTACATGTTTACAATAAAGCCTCATTTATCTACCACTTGTAGCCCTCGTCACCATCTCCTCCAGAGGGACCGCCCTCCAATCGTCCTTATCGTCCTTGCTTTGCGCCCAAACAGCGTCATCCAAAATGTATATCAAAATTCCACCTTTACCATCTGCGGTAGGACTGATTCGGTATAGCGGCATGCGTGATCGCTCCTCCACACGACCAGCAGGGATAAACAGAAGGTTGTGAGACGCAACAAACTCCTCCACAATCGATCTGAACGTGATTTCCTGGGTGCGCACTGCCGGCGTTGGCCGTTGCTTGGATGTTTTGCTAGGTGCTGGAGAACCTTGTCGCGAAGCAGCAGCCATCTCAGCGCGGAAATCAGGTCGCGCAAGTCTAGTGGGCGCATCAGGACCGAGTTCCATGGCTGTGTTCATCAACTGGAGACCCCTCGTGAATCCTCGGCTTACTCCTGGTATAGACTGAACGCTCTCTGGGAAAGAGCCTTTCCAGAAAGAGTACCACTGAGCGACCTCTTCGAGACTGACGCTGGGCTGGATCAACCAGATGTGTAGAATATCGAGCCACTTGGGGAAGAACTCGGATTCTAGTAGCTGAGAAAAGATAGATGGACGTATGGCATCGGCCCATAGGAGCACTTGTTGTAGAGGCTCCATTTTCTGGTCCCGAGGGTTGATGCGCAAGTCATCGCGTAGGGTAGCCCCGAGTTTCGGAACGACATATTTGAGTAACATCGTGTCCCAATCGCCTGTTTCGAACATCTGGATGTCGCCATTAGACAGAGCTCGATGCGGATTTGATGTACTTACTCCTTTCCATGCAGTGAGAGATATTGGAACATCTTGGCCAACAGCCCACGACTTCAAAATGCTCTTGACCTTTCTCTTCGCATCGCCTACCACATCTTCCATTCGTAAACCGAGGTGGGGTAGCCATGGGAAAACTATAGTTTGCAACGAGACTCGAGATTTTTTAGGACTCCAGTCGGCCACAGCCCGTTGAACCTTGGGGAGGATCAACTGATCGAGCATATTGTCTCTGATAAAGTCTGGGAGGAATGTTGACCAAACTTCATACAACTTGACGGCTGGCTGGGGTTCGTCCGCCGACCAATCGTTGTTAATCGCTGTTCGCACTTTTGGCAACCAGACATTCCACAGCAGACTCTCAAAAGGCGTCATGATCTCGTGACTGCTTAGAATGTTAGAATTCGCAATGAAAGAATTATCGGCTTTGACAGACCTTTTTTGCACGATGGGGACTTGTCTTCCGTACACGTCTAATTCAGTAGCTGGTAGTCGATCTTCAGCAGTCTTAATCCGTAATGCTCGACGCCAACTTCGGAAAGTGGAAACGAAAGCTGAGGAATCTTGGAGAGGGTTCCAGCTTGCGACCATGCGCCGTACAAGCGGTGCAACTGCCGCAACTATGATTTCGTCGAGTTTATACTTGTCAAGTTCATCGGAGAATTGACTGACAAGTCTGTAAACCAATGGGGAAAACGGTTCCAGAGAGACTTCGTAGACAGAGGCGAGCTCCTTGGACAAAGTCTGAATGTCGTTTGCAACCAATGACACTTGTTGCAGCCGCGCAATCACTGAGGGAAGGGTTAGCATCTGATTTTCACCTAAAGAATATAACATACGTTGCGCTTCATCATCGATCTTTTTCCGCAGTCGTGCATCCTCATTGACAATGTATCTTTTACGTTCTTCCAGGGCCTTGGCTTCGCGGGCCAAACCATCAAGGTCGGATTTGCAGGCATCAGCTATGAGGCGTATATTGTGTCGCACTTCAGGTATACGAGTTGAGTCAGTCGACGGAGTCCATGAACTGATGGACAAATCAGCTATAGAGGAGACTTCGCGAGGCTGTTGCGGTATAAGCTCAAGAGAGTCCATTAGACCGGGAAAGCATTACTCACCATTGCACCTGTCGCATCAATGATTTGACCTAGACCCACTGCAGCAGGCTCTTCGCCAGCTTCCGCAATGATTTGTTCGTAGGTCTTGTGTTCAACTTTCGTCTTCGCCTTCTTTGGCCGCTTCCAAACGTCCGACTTCTTCTGCTCCTGTTCCTTGGCCTTTCTCCTGGCTTTCTTAGTTTGGACATCTTCATCATCACTGACAACTTCTCCTTTTCTCCGAGCCTCCTGCTTTGACTGTTCCGTCTTCTCCTTGAACCCACGAAACGCGATACCCATTTTCTGCGGCCGCATTTTACTCTCGACGGGATTGACAATACCTTCACCCTCCGCCCCAAGACCAGTGCCGGCTTGCCAACCCATCTTGGCTAACAATTTGGCACCAAAGGACCCTTGAAGTTTGATGAAATGTGACCGCTCCTCTGCGGAGAGAACCACGGGTTTCTTTGTAGGAAGGGAATCACGGACGAAGGAACGTTTACCAAAGGAAGTGGGAACGACATTGTCTGGTGGAGGGGTAGAAGTAGCCGACGAAGGAAATGGTTGTGGGTCGGTTGTCGGTGCAGGTATTTCCGGTTTGA
>KN818226.1:642165-731502 GCA_000827485.1 Amanita muscaria Koide BX008
GGGACTTCGCCGTCGTCTGAAACGTCCGAGTCTGAATCACCGTCGTCGAGGACTCGTTTCCTGCGAGCCATGACTTGTTAGAGTGACCGTGACGTAATCGGCCGGCTAGAGTGAAGCGCCCACGTTATGTATTGTCAGAGGGGCGCGAACTTGTCAAACCCGTTGGACTGGGTCTCACACATGTTTCACAGCTCTCAGCGCATTCCACCCCGAGGAAATGCTTTTACGCATACCAAGGACTCAAATTATCAGATCATTGAGGTTAGCTTGGACTACAAGGATGCTTTCCTTGATGAATCATATGCGAGATATGGTGTGCGTCAGTCGTTGCTTAACAAGTATGAAGAGTTGCCAAACATGATATTGGATGCATGGAAGAAGAAAGACTTCAAACCCATTCGCACTTTACGTATGTATAATCTTGCGGTAATCAACCAGGCACCTCTTCAACCTCTCCAGGAATTTTACAAAAGAACCCCCTCGATTAAATTGGCATGTTCCGTTCCGAACGTTGGATCACTTTCTGAATTGGTTGGTTCTTACCACTCACTCTCATTGATCCACTCTGACCACTGGATGGCCTATGCTCACCGCTCTAATAGAACACCAGTATATAGTCTTGCAGGTTTAGAATGCTATTTCTCGATACACTTGTTCACATGGAAGATTTTGAAAGCATTAAGACTGTCGGATGGAGTGGAATGGCAGATATGTCCAGCTATTCTGTCACTGAGTTTGATCGGCCGGCTAAGATTAGAATGAAGCGCTCACGCTATTGTTGCTTGACTTACAATAGCTAGGGTGCACACCAGGTGTCGCTTCCTCTTATTGTTATTCCTCGAGGACACATTTGTCGTCCCTATAAGAGCTCGACTGCTGTACGTTACTCTCACAACGTCCCTTACACTAACTTATATCTGTTCGCCATGGCTCACTCAGCTGGCTTCTGGTCAACCGTGGCATTTCTTTCCCTTCCTTTCCTTACGATCGTGTCTTGTCAGGCTCCAAGCTCCTTCCCACATTCATACCCCGGTATCCCGAATGGCGACTTCAGTCCTGTTTGGCAGAACTGTATGTATGCACCGACAGCCTGTATCTCATCTCAACGCTTTGTAGACTTCCAAGTAACGCAACCGCTTCCTAATGTCACCTTTGCCGCAGAGAGCGGTCGCATGTTCGCTGGAAACATACCCGTGCAACGCCAGGGACATCCTAATGACACTCTATTTTTTATTGGTGTAGAAAAGTCAAATGGATCTTTGACCGAAAAAAACGACGACAATTCTGAGCCATGGGGGATTTGGTTGAATGGAGGGTGGGTTACATTACAGCATCCCGGATGGACCTTAGCTAATCGAGAACCAAAGTCCTGGGTCATCGAGCATGTTCGGGATGTTCTTTGAGGTCTGCTTTCACAATACCGCGTGTTTAACGTCCATTCTTATTGTGATGCAAACGTAGAATGGACCAATTCGTATCAACGCCAACTATAGTCTATCCCCGAATCCACATAGCTGGGACAAAGTTGCCGACTATTTCTGGATCGATCAGCCCGTGTATGTTACCTTCCATCATTTGACATGCCACTCATCTAATATACCGCAGCGGTGTCGGTTTTTCAACGGCGGATGCCAATGGCTACGGTTCGGCTTCTCTACATGTAACTTCGCTGATGCTAACTTGCTTGCAGCACTGGACGAGGAACAAGTTGGGCACGACTTTGTATGTTGTTTTTAATAAGCGTAAATTCTCCGAATTTTAAACATGTTAGATGGGATTCCTCGGAAATCTTGTCAAAGTGTTTCCTGGTCTGGCCAAACGGCCTCTTTACATCACTGGCGAAAGCTATGCAGGCACATATATAGTCAGTGACACTCGTTATTTACCTACCTGCTCTGACAGTTTTCCAGCCTTACATACTCAAAGCATACTTTGGAATGTCCAATCCGCCTGTCAACATTGCTAAAATTGCCATTGGTGATGGTACCATGGCTTCGGGTGTGGTGTTCGAGTTAGTACCAGCGGTGCGTCCTTCAAGATTCAGTATATGTTCAACTTAACAATCATGTCATCTAGCTCACCGTAATTGAAACGTACCCTCAGCTCATCGGTTACGATCAGGACGTGTTTAACTATTTCAAAGAACAGTTCGTCACTTTCTTTATACTCAGAGCGCCGTGTGAAGACACACATACAGGAGTCAGCTGTGCGGCTTTGATATTACCCTTTCATACCCTGGTCGCGGGATTATTCCTCCTGTTAAATTCGTTCCACCGACCCAGCGTGATGTTCCATTTTACCTGACTGCCTCACGGTTCCGCAAACTTGCTTCACTGAAAGCATTCCAGACTCGTGCAGTGGTGGACGGACAGTCCCCGTATAAACGGGACCTTCACGGAGGGAAACATCTAGGAAAACGAAATTTGGCTGGGCGAGCTAATGGCACTATAGACCCTTGGGTATGCTCTTTCATACTTTCCATCCACTCTGTCGTTTTAATTGCGAACAGTACGGATGTGTTTTACTGGACGAGTATTTGGACTATGCGATAAATTTCACGTTTCCCTGGGGTAAGTGCCAGACTGTTGGTTAGGTGCACCGACCTGACTCCATCAGATGCAAGTGGTTTTAGCAACACTTTCGACTTTAATGTATGTGTTCTTAATGACCTGCTTTCGAAATTAGTGACATTTCATGTATAGGTTTATGATATACCCGACTCACCAATATTTCCGTCAATCAACGCTGACGCCTCCGTCTTCCTCAATGGTAAGGGTAGATTCTTTGTCTATTTCGGGCTGTTGGTTGACGTGCATTCTAAGACGCGCGGACTAGGGCCGCCCTTCATGCCCCAACGAGTATGAACTGGACGTTAAACTCCAATTTCCCATTTGGTGCAGCCTCAGACGGTTCTCCTAGTAAGCATTATAAAAAAAACAGGTTTCAAGGAAACTAACGGTTTTTGTATTGTTAGACAATGATCCCAGTAAGTTCCTTCATATTTTATACGATCCTAATTTACCTTGGCAACTTCGTCAGGTCCCGAGTATGTACATCTGCTGTTACAACAATAATGACGCGCTGATATTGAGACAGGCCAATGACTTTCTTCACCGAACTCGCAACCAATGCCACTAAGCACGGAGTGGGTTTCGTACTCTTTTCGGGGAATGACGATGCGCTGGTTTCACACCGCGGAACGGAAAGTACGTTGGCCTTGATGTTTCATACCCTCTGATCGTTGACCTTTATTTCGGCAGTTGTGATACAGGTGGAGTGGTTTAACTACCGAAGCATTTTTTTAAACTTACCCTTGATCTATCAGAACACGACGTTTGGTGGCATACAAGGGTTCACGCGTAAGCCCTCAACACCCTGGTTCAACGACAACGGCGAATTCGCCGGGATTGTCCATCAAGAACGGGGCTGGACATACGTGCTCTTCGACCATGCTGGCCATCTTGTGTCCGCATCAAATCCAGTATCGGTATGCCCACTTCTTGACGAGATCACAACCAGGGACTGACATGATCATAAAGGCGTTCACCTTTGCGAAAGAATTTCTGTTTGGGTCCAACACTACTGGTCTAGTGAGCCCTAGTGGTTCTGTAGTTGGCGGCGAAGATCCAAAGTTAGCGGGCGACTTTCTACCAGGCAACACTGCCCTTTATCTAGGCGCAGGAGCCACACAATCAACGTACACTTTTCCATCTGCTACAGTTGCAGCTTGGAACAAGTTCATTCAGACTGCATCCCCGGTACACTCCACGACCGACTTGTCGAATAATTCGGCTTCACGAAATTATGCTGTTTCTCCTCTCATTGCTGTTGCTTTCGTTCTGGGCTGGACCCTTTTTTAATGGACCGTGATGTTATATCCTCATGAATGCTTTCGTTATGTTTTGTTAAGATGTACGACACTCACGGGCTTGTATTGTAGTATTAACGTGTATGAACCCATTGCAAAAACAAAAGGGCCTGACCGGGAATTGAACCCGGGACCTCCTCGAATTTGGGTAAACCCTAACAAGGAATCATACTACTAGACCATCAGGCCTTGTTATGATGTTTGACCTTGTGCTTCCTCAGTCCGAAAAAGGCAACGGTGACGCGTTTGGCACTTACGCGTCGCTGGAAAGCATTGAAGCAACCTATCGACTAATACCGCCATGAGTGCACAGCCGTCGTCCTCATCACAAGAAATGGATCCTCGAAGGAGAGACGCTCTCAAAGCATATAGAGAGGTATTTGTATCCGTGACTACGCTCTTCAGATGGCACCTCATGTCCAATCGCACAGAAAATGCGTCAGCATGAAGCTAGCAGCGAAAGTCTGAAGAATCGTGAGTGGGGTACAATACTTGATAAATAATCGCATCATAACGTCTATCTATCATTAGTCCGGTTTTCGCTGAAAGACCTCGAGAAGGCGTTTGAGAAGACGGAAGAGGACATCAAAGCTGTCCAATCAGTTGGTCAGATAATTGGAGAAGTTATGAAGCAACTGGACGACGAGCGATGTGCGTTGTTCTGTTTTTCTGGACTATTTACTGTTGACGTGTAGCTCCGGTATAGTCATCGTCAAAGCATCTTCTGGACCGCGATATGTCGTTTCATATCGCCCTACTTTGCCAGTGGCTAAGCTAAAGGCTGGCACGCGTGTATCACTCGACATGACAACTCTTACGGTTATGCGTATACTGCCACGCGAGGTTGACCCTTTGGTTTACAAGATGAGCCTAGAAGACCCTGGCGATGCTTCATTTGCCGGCATTGGTGGCTTAGGTGAACAAGTTCGAGAGCTAAGGGAGGCAAGTCAACAATGATGGTATCAACGAGCGGGCTTTTGAACATGCTACGCTAGATTATCGAACTTCCACTTATGAATCCTGACCTGTTCCAACGAGTCGGAATCAACCCACCAAAAGGTGTTTTGCTCTATGGACCCCCAGGAACTGGGAAGACGTTACTGGCGAGAGCGGTGGCCGCAACGCTCCAGACCAACTTCCTCAAAGTCGTGTCATCCGCTATCGTCGACAAATACATTGGTGAAAGTGCACGTATCGTCCGTGAAATGTTCGGTTTCGCCAGAGATCACGAGCCATGCGTTATCTTCATGGACGAGATTGATGCCATTGGTGGTCGTCGCTTTTCGGAAGGTACCAGTGCCGATCGTGAAATTCAGCGGACGCTGATGGAGGTATGTTTTTAGCTGTAAAGATTGCCCTTGAGTTGTTTTTTCACATAGTCGAGGATTTCTAGCTGCTGAACCAGATGGATGGTTTTGATTCGTTGGGTAAGACAAAACTCATCATGGCCACAAATCGGCCAGATACCCTTGACCCTGCATTACTGCGTCCTGGTCGACTGGACCGAAAGATTGAAGTACCTCTACCCAATGAGCAGGCAAGGCTTGAAATTCTCAAAATTCACGCACGGCCCGTCAATAAAGTGGGCGATATGGACTACGAGGCGATTGTAAAGGTAAATTCTACATTTAAGATTGGATAATCTGCCATTATCCTGAACGGCGCGAGTAGCTATCGGACGGGTTCAATGGTGCTGATTTGCGAAATGTTATAACGGAGTCAGGTATGTTTGCGATGAGAGATGACAGGTTCGTGTAACCATGATATACCGTTTTGTATCTCTGCTCAAAGTAATTCCACAGAGAATACATAACCCAGGAAGATCTGACGAAGGCTGCAAGAAAGGTGGGCGAGGCTAAGAAGCACGAGAGTAAGTTTGTCCGATAACTGCTTGTCCTACTCCGGTTCTGACACCCGTCCTAGCGAAAATGGAGTATTCTATGTAGCATACCCTTGTACACTAGACTATCATCAGATTCATTGCTTTTCATGTGGGACCACTGGGCCATCGACATACATCCAACCTTCCATTAATGACCGTCCAATATGACTAATTTACAAAACCGTCCGCTGACATACTTAGAAATGGAAAAACCCCTTCTTCTTTTTCTTCTCCTCCTTGCCTGACGCGTTAATGGAATGTAGAGAGCTGATTGAAGGGTTGGCTGAATTATTCGCCGCTCTCTTCTCCAGCTTTGGAGCTGAAACTTTGGCTGGTGGTGCAACCGGGGCTGCCGGCGCGTCTTTGCTAAAGTATTTTTGGTCGTAGTACTCCTGTAAAGGCCGCTCTTCCTCCCTGGGCTCCCGTAATCCATTGGGGGTTGAACGAGAGCCAACGCCTGACAATTCTAGCACTTTGAGGTCATCCACAAATTGACGCGGTGTAATGGTATGCGTCGAACCTGATGATGAGGTTAGTTGGTTGACGTGGAGCCATGAGCCGGCAAGTACCAATGTAAATGTCCTTGTTCAACACTGCAGAGAGTTGATATGCTTCCCGTATTTCGGAGTAAGTCATGCCACCAAAAACGAACACGATTACGCGAGGCCGGACCACTTCTGTCGCTTGGGCTGCCTTCGGCGCCCTATGCCAGGCTGGTTTCTGACTACGCAGGGAAGTGGTTGGAGACGGTGTGGGACGAGTGACGGGTGCTGTGAGCATGGAAGGCGCTTCGCGGACATAGGGGAATTCACTTTTATCAAGCCTATTGCCGACATGTTCCTTGATGAACGCCCGTCAGGACGCAGAGATTCACTGAATAATTTTTTTTAATACCTCAATTACAGTCTTCAAAGCAGGCTTGTAGCGGGAGAGTTCGTATTCATCCCCGCGTACTTTCTGCTTCATCTTCTTCCTATCACGATCGTTTGGACCCTAATTGTGCTTCAATTCTAGTTAATTTTAATATTGTCGCTGAGTGTTTACCCTAGTCACCCGTACACCTAAGTGCGCAAGTGAATTGACGGCGTCCTGGTCAGACATGTTTAGCCGTGCGTGTTGATATAGCCTTCTTTTGTCTTCTTCTGGTACACCGTCGCGATATTGGATGTATAGGCCCACGACGCGCACCTTGTTCGCATTGCTTATCAAAGGCAAGAATAATAAGTACTGTACTTTGTGATCACGTTCGCAGCTCTTACATGACGTCTCGGCTGTCAAGAAGAGGTACCATCTCTTCGACCAAAGACTTGGGGGTTTTGCCTTCGGCAGTAAGCCCAGTTGCACAACACTGTCGAGTGCTATCGATCGAAGCTTCCAAAGCGAAAGATACAGAACATAACGTACCTGCTCAACGTTACCGATCAGAGATAGTTTGTCTCGCTCAAAAATATCCATGCATTCTTGAGCCATGTTCAAATGCAGCGAGAACTAGTTTAAAAAAGTGCATCTCACGAACACGAAGTTGAAGGCGGCTACTTCATACCTTTTCTCGCTGCTCCTGGTATTGAGGAAGATTTGCAAGCATCTCCTTCATGTCGTTCAGATTTGCGGCACCCTCGCTTCAAAGCCGACAGTGAAAGGCTGGAAATGGGAAGAATTGCGACAGAGAGCGTACCCTTTAAACACGGCATTATCCGCCAGGAATTTATTGAAATCAGCCATCAACTTGTCGATGGCTTCTCGCATGTGTAAATGCCGAACTTCAGTCCACACAGTGTCCGCATCGGACAGCGTTGCCGTCTTGTCTTCGTACGCTCCCGCAGAGGACTGGAACTTGTAACTATGCAGTCTTGTCAAACACTTGTCAGCGTTGACACGGAAAGAGGCACCTACGTGTATTTCCCGTTGTCTATAGGAAGTAGTTCATTTGCCATGGCTTGATAAGTGAACTCGTGAAGAAGAGGCGCGATCATATCCATCGACCGGTCGGTAATAATGAGCGTTGCTCGAGGCTTCTGCGATTCTGGTGTTTTCTTGTTTCATTCAGTTAGAGCAAAAAAAAGAAGATCGAAAACAACGCATGGACCTACTGCAAACTCGGGATTCGCCTTCTTGTGATCATCGAGGTTTCTCTGAACCAAGAATGCGAGTACTTTGGTGACATACTCCGACTCTGCTTCTTCCCATGCCCGCGAGTCTGAGCCACGTGCTAGATTCGTTCGCCATCGTGTGCTGTTTGGTGCTGGAGGTGCGGCTCTTGTAGATGTGTGTGGCTTGAAGGGGCCAAGTGGTTGGTGAGCCTGAGGGAGATAGTAGCGGATGTATGGGTTCTCGTTTAGAGTGATGCACACGTTCGCAATCTAGGCGAAAAGGATCTGAGATATTTAAATGTCGGGGGCAGGTGAGGCAGCACACCAACCATTTTACTGGCAAATTGGAGATCTTCCATCAACCGCACCCGGGCACCCCGGTAGTATGAATCGTTTCTGGGTGGACTGTATCCGCTGAAGAATAGTTCGGGCATTTGTAGAGACCATGTCTGCGCCTCTAGAACTGCAACCCAGTTCGTTTAGCCGCTCCGTCGCAAATGTCAGCTAGCACTTGCCAGAGAAATTGATGAACAGTTCTTTCAGAGCTTTCAGATAGGGCTCTGCCGGGGAGGTCGTCAGACGCTCAAAAAGTGGTTCAGGTAATCCTAAGGAAAACAATTGGCTATAGCGCAACAAGAGATCGCGGAAGGGAACTCTGCCTTCGATAAAGAACAAATGCGCAGCGGCATATTGCTGGCGCTGCGAAAAGTCTCGAATAATACGGTCTACATTCTGTGTCGTGGGCATGAGCATGTAGATGGCTTCAAATTCGGGCTGTAGTTCGCGTCGATTAGAAATGGACTCGATCACTTGGGAAGGGGAGAACGTTCAACGTCGAAGGGACATGGTTAGAGTGGAAAAACAGGCATACGGGTAACGTTCTCTGACAAGATATCAAACTGCTTCAAGACGGAACCCAGCAGTTGTTGAGAGTGCTCGTCTACCACGACGATCTTCCATTTCCCTGGTGGATTTACTGATCTGATTGCGTCGAGGAATTCTAAGAGACAGATGAATCAGATTGGGAGGTTTGGTGGGAAAAGACCATGCTCCACGAACTGTTACGAACTATCGTAATGAGCGAAGCCATGAAACGATGCGGAATCTCAAGTGATGCGCTCAAGTTTGTTATCAAATCATCATTCTAATCACAATCATGGGTATGCAAGGAATTAAACAGTTCCGATTGATGTAAATAAGTCCTGCAAATCTTTCATACATCATAGAAAAGAAGAAAAGAAAGCAAGTCCAGTGAGGCACAAGGCAAAGGAAATTGAAATCGGCGTCTTGGATGCTGCGTTGACAGAGTTTGCAGCATGACCAGGGTTCGAGCTGCCCATCTTGATCACAGAACCGTCAGAACTACCGGAACCACCACCACCACCACCACCAGTACCATCAATATCATAAGTCTGATTGGCGTAGGGGAACGTTTTGTTCGTCGTAGATTCCATGTACATATCAGTTGTAGGTATCTTCATGCACTTCCCAATGGGCAAAAGCTTGGGGATACGATTAGGCTCGCACGCTCGTTATTCGAAGAACACACTTACATTGAAGCTAGGGGTGTGAGTCAAGGCAGAATTAAGCGTGTAACCTACAGCAAGATCTACGGTGATATCGAATAGATCATGTTGCAAGACAATGAAACTGGTTGAATGGACTTAGTTAAAGAACTGGGGAACAGACTCTAGACGCTCACCCAGTGTCAAGCTGCGTGGCATTAGCAAGAATGGTCTGGAAGTTCGCATAGGATTGAAGCCCAGTAACGTAACCGGCACCAACTCGCCAATCTTGGAAGAAGGTTAGGGCTTATTTAAAGTTCTAGAACGCCGACGTACCATTTGTATCGAACACGCCACCAGAGGGGGTTCTTGTCCAGATGATCGGAGTCAATCCCATGGCCATCGAAATAGCACGGACACGATCATCTATGTCAAATTTAGTAGGTGTAAAATCCCGGTAAGGTTTACTAACCGATATCGCCAAAAGGAGGGCGCATAGTCGTAGGAGTTACGCCAAGAACGTGCCTGATAGCCTTGCGGGTCCAGCCCAGTTCCGCTACGACTTGCTCATTAGTAAGTGATGTGAGAGGCTTTTGTAATCTGTCAGACGACAAGGCAAAACAAGGCGAGCAAGTCAATTACCCTATGTGACCAGGTATGGACGCTGATTTCGTTGCCGGTCATATACTCTTCAATGAGAACTTGAGGGCGCTCGATAACTCGTGAACCGACGACAAAGAATGTAGCTTTCAAGTTCTTGGCATTCATGAAGTTGAGCAGGGTCCTAAATATCTAGTCAGCATCACCGGAGCCAGTAATTCCAACTTTGAACTGACTGGGCTGTAAATAATTGATTAATGACTGTCGTGGCGCATCGAGATAAGTACTTACTATAAGGCGATGGCCCATCATCGAAACTACCAGAAAACATTTTCAGCTGTCTTGTGTTGTCGATATTGTGATTCTTACCTGACACCCCATGTCATCTTGTCGGGACAAGCGGTAATGTCTTTTTAAAAAATCAATTTAAGCTTCAAACGTGAGAACGACGCCACAACTTACCCGTTACTCGAGTATAGCCACCGCACGTCCACCAGCCGCGGCTAGCAGCTTGAGACGCGGCGACAGGATCGCCAACACATGAGCCGTCTGCAGTGGGGTTGAAAGAGGGAATGTCGAAACCGCTAAGCTCATTGAGCCATTCTTGCACTTCAGGTGAATCTACAAAAAAAATTCAGACCGAACCAAAACACTCTCGTCTAATATATACTAACTTGTATCCGGGACATGATCCTGAGTAGGCCAATCCGACATTTGGAAAACGACTATTGTTATTGTAAGAAACCAATTCAACATAATATTTTGAAAAATCGTTTCTTACATGGAGTTGGCAAGGGTGGTGCACCGGGCACCGGACCAGTAGCTCCTGCTGGCCAAGTTGCTGTCACTGTATCGGTAGCTTGGCTCGGCATGCCAGACGTAATTTGGGTCAGTTGAGGGATGCCAGCCATAGTTGGTGTTGGTGTTACTGAAAGAGTGACAGCACCCAATGTAGTTCCAGCAGCACCAGGAGGCACGGGGACTGAAGGCGTGCCAGTGGTGGGCGCAGGGCTGCCAGAAGAGTTTACGGGTGAGCCTGGAGGGGAGGGCGTGCCAGCTGGTGGTGGAGATTGGTTAACCGGGGTGGCGGGGGGAGGTGGATTATTGGTAGCAGTAGTCTGGTGTACAGGAGGAGGAGGTGGTGGAGGGGGAGGTGGAGGAGGGGGAGAGGGGGAAGGGGAAGGAGAAGAGGTAGCCGTTGGGGCATTTGTTACACCTTTGGCAGGACTTGTTGCGGGGTTCTGCCTCTTGTGAGCCAAATTAATGTGGCGGGCTCGTCTGTTGGTGGCGTCGACGAGAATAAACTGGATAAGCAGAAGCAAACAGGCAAAATTGAACCTCATGTCGAAGGAGAGAAAACGAATGTGGTTGGTAACGAACGACGGGGGGCCAGTAAAAGGTGATGAGGAACAGAAACCAAGCAATAAATAAAATCATTTTCTCTAAACAAAACAAACAGCCGAGATCGGCTATTGCCACATCATATTATCATTATACTACTACTTCACCCGCAGTGCCAGCACTCGGTCGTCTGAAACTACAAGTATCTCTTCTCGTCCACCACCTTGTCCTGTTCGTGCGTAGCCAGGCACCTGTGGCGCTGCCGTGGTACCGTATCCTCCTCCACTATGTGAGCTTGGCGCATAAGCCAGGCCGCCTGGATACCCACCGTGATCATATCCGGTTGCGTATCCGTTGCCCGTGCTTCCGCCATAGTTCACAGTGGGTGGAGCGTCAGCGAACAAAAGACGCAAATTAGATCCCTGGATTACTTGGATCATTGACCCTGTATTGATGTCCCGGATTTCCACAAAAGTGGGCTCGATAGCCAAAACAAAAGATTCATGAAGAGCTGCAAATCATGTCAGCGCTAATCCCTATAGTAGACGTGTTCCTACCAAATCCAGTGGGCATGCCTTCCCAATACACCATAAATTCCCGCCGAGACCGTCGGCCACTCTTGTTCACGTAAAACGCAAATTCTTTTCCAAACCATTTTTAGCTGATCCGTTATATCGGCATCCAGGAACTTACCATCATAACACAATAAAAATTCGTTTTGTATCCGATAGATAGCCATCGGTCGGAGGTTTTCTCTCCTTCGGACAAACTCGAGTGACTCATCATTGGGGTCCAACAAACCTTGCGTATCCAAGCTTTCCAAGTCGACAATCTCGAATCCTCTTGAGCAACCTACACACAGCTTCGTTTTCAAAAAGTGTATTGACGTTGACTCGACAGGAATATAAAACTCCTGGCAACATGTCAATTTTTTGTGCCTGCCGGAAACCAAAATACTTGCCCTAAATAGTTTCAAAGTATCATTACCTCCTTGTAGTAGTTTGCGGAAAGTTGGCTTTGATCTCCCACGGACATTTTGATCTATCGGCTCCAGTGTCTTGAAAGTGCTTGACAACTGACTCGACTTGACTATGCAAACGAGTACCTTGTTCAGGCATTGACCTGCTTTGAAGAACGACGTATGGGATGAAATTCGCTTTGCCCGTTTAAGCCCAGCCATCGGATCTATCGGATCCAGTGCTTCTAGTGGGAAAGTGATCACTTGCCGCTCTGTTCAGACAAGTAAAACCATCAGGGTGTTGACACTACGAGCTTGCGACGCACCGGATAACACTATCAGCAACTGATAATCTTCCAAGACATCGATCTGTGTCACGTCCAACAGGGACAAAACCTTGACTGGCTCCCTATTCGGCTCTCGCAAATCAGAGATGTAGACACCGTCATTTGTTCCATACACGATACGCCTACCACCGCCTAAGACTAGATCAGCACCTGGTGAAATCACGATGGCCAAGAACACTTTTCTTACCGAATGGCGCCGCACAATTGACCTTGTTCGCCCCAACAAAATAATTTTCGCTCAGAGTTACCGTAACGAAAACCAAGCTACGCTCACGCATCGCCTGCTGCTGTTTGTAAATCCATTCAAGCCATTTTTTGTGCGACACTGGAGAGTTCGCCCAGAGCATTAACTGGTAATATTTGCGCCCTAGGTGAATAAAGTTGATCCAGTACTGGCCCCTTCCTTCTGTTCTGATGGTGACAGGAGGTAAAGGCAATCCTCGATGATCCTTTCCTAGTGAGTTTCGTCTCATTAAATGACGACTTCGACGGCCATTATCAGCAGAGGAATCCTCCGAAGCAGATATGCACAATAATTCCAGCGGTATGGGCTATCCAAATGTTACATTCAGAAAAGATGATGGCTATACGTTAGCTTACCTTTCTGTAGACTCTGTATTGTTCATGTTGCTTGTTCTTTGACAGTTTCGTGAACAGTATCGCGTGATCGAAGAGATAAACTTGCAACTCGCCATCACGCTTGGCCAGGGCACCTCTATGTATGATTTCACGGCCTTCTTCTGTTAATCGCAGATCCTGCTATAGTAATCATCAACAAGCCGTCTCTTAACCCATAGAAAACAATGCGCACGACTTCTTCTCCTGGTTTGTAGTACAGCTGCTCGTTCAGCTGAGCGAGCTGGAAGCGATTTTCGGATTTCCCAGACTCAGCGTTGACTTTTGTTAGGAAATCCTTTATGGTGGCAATAACTTGGGGAAGGAGAGTTTTATCAGGACTGTCTTTCGGCGTGTGTTTCAAAACAGCCTCGAGAAGGAGGGGATAACGAGCAAGACGCGTCGTAGGTTTCGTGAGATAAGCGTTCAGCTCCAGCTTCCGAGATTCAGGAAGGCGCTCTGTGACCTGCCACAGCAAATGTTTAACTAGGACCAAACTTCGTCATGTTTCGTACCTCCACAAACTGCATAAACACAGGATTCACACTCTTCTCCTTCTCAAACTCGAATTTGCCAAAGACTTGATGTGATCCATATGCTACGAATGGGCTAAAGCTCGAGACGGATTCGAGTAGGACATCTCCAATTTTCTCGACGACCGCGTACGACTTTTGTCGCTTGATCAACGCGTCTCTAAGCTTCGTATTAATAGGGATGATATCTTGGTAGTTCCAGAACACATCCGTAATGAACTTCATGCGACGCTCCTTCGGGACGACGTCCTTTTCTTTCAACGGTGTTACCCAGAACTGCAAAAAGTTTCAGACATGTAATCTTTTCGGAGGATAACGTATGTGCCTACATCTCGCAAATATTCCATGTCACGGACAAAATCGCGTTCAGTATAGATGACTTCATTGATCGCTTCTTGTCGCTTCTTTTCAGTATCAGAAACACTGTTCACGATTTCAGGTGGTACTGACTGAACCCACAGGGTCACGTCAGAGTTTACCACATCCGCCAAACTTTCTCGGCTCATTTGCTTGGACAGACCAGGCTGGGGTTTCATATTTAATCTCGCCTGCTGTTCCAAGCGCCGGGGACATGCTATGCTGTAGCAAAGCTGATCCCGCGAGCAAGTTGGAGAGTAACAATCTGTGAGAAGGGTGAAGACCCCGGTAGGTAGCGGGGACTCGTCGGACGACATCGAGTCCCGCCGCCGCCGGGGCTGTTGAATCAACGTAGCTACGAGCTCTTCCTTGTCCTAGTAAAGGTCAGATTCGCTATGGGTAGTAGGAGTTCAGAGGTAATACCTCGGTATAGGAATCGCGGAGCGGTGGGCCAGATGATCGCCTCCCGTCCTTGCCGTATGCGCCGCCATCCTCTGGGGTTACTACATCCCCACTTACATAAGGACTTGGTAGCCTTGTCCGGAACTGGTAAAGCTCGCTGGGACTATCACGCAAGCGGTGGTCGTAGGTTACATCATGGAAAAACTTTTGAGCGTCTAGCGCGCGTCCCAAAAGTAAAGCAAGGTTGCGGTCAGTGGTTTTGATGATGTACGCAATCTTGTCCACGGCATCGCGACCGTCGAAAGAGTTTTTGTACGTCAAACCATCCTTGACTCTGTCACTGAGAGGTATTCGTTCACGGAACGCCTCGGCTACACGGGAAAGTAAGGCAGGATAGACGATGGGTGTTTTACGGGGTTTGACGCGAACAGAAGTTGGAGAATCCCGACCCTCGGTTCCGGCGCTAGTGGGGAAACGTGTAGCGCGCTTTGATTCGCCCATAGTCGAAGCGGCCGACATTGACATGGACCTGTCTTGAACAGTGCGTTGCCGAAATGAGCCAGGAACCCTAGGAACCGTTCTTGTTGAATCCGATGACTTTCTGTGTGCCGCGATCGAGCTTTGTTCCACCAATGTTGAACCGTGGTCTGCTGTTGAAGACGCGGGAGACGAGCTCAATAAATCTGAACGTACTGACGGTACTGTCGATGTGACGACATGCAAAGGTTTGGCCTAGAGACAAAAAACACCTGGTTTGTTACACCAAAGCAGCAAGAGTGGCAAGGGAGAGACGAACGGAATGGGAGTCCTCAGTTCTGGGAGAACGACGTCTTGAACTGGCATTCATAGAAGCTATAAAGTCGAACGTTCCAGATTACGGCAAATCAAAGTAGATGGAAGGCAGCACACCAGAGTCATCTTTACGTGCCCAAGGAAGCTCACTACTGTCTTCGTCTGTTCCTTGATCGCTCCCGTTTCCATTAGCGCCTGTACCTCCAAAGTCAATGTCCAATCTACTGTCTTCTTCATCTAGCGAGAGACTGAGTCTAGGAACATCTGGACGAGCGTCATTAGTGCCTCGTTGTGAACTCGTTACATGAGGTGAAGGAGTGTTGTATCTTCCCGGCTGCGACCCTAGATTATCGTTTGAATAGAATTGTGCCTGATATGCCTGCGCGGGAGTAAGACCTTGCTGCATAAATGGTTCCAAGGTACGATCCAGGGGTTCTGGCGGTTGCGACGTTATGATACCTGGCGATTGGGCGCTGCTTGCTATAGAGCGTTCCCGGGAGTGCACGGATGCAGGCGGATAGAGAGATTGGGTTGAAGGATGGTGTGAAAGTGGATAAGCACCTAGCGGCGGCTGTTGAGGGTACTGGGGCATATGGGGAGGGTAGGGCTGTGTGTATGGATTAGGATGGCCATGATGATGTGGGGAAGGATGGGTGGGGTGATTGTAGGCCGACTGTGCGTATGTAGACCCAAATGAGTTTCTGTCAGGTAACGGGTGATAAGACTGCTGATGTTGGTGGTAAAGGACTTGTTGTCGAGGGGATTGTTGATGATATGGAGGGTAGACTAGCTGGGACATGCCAACCTGATGTTGAGATCCACCTGGTCTTCCGAATATCGATTCATAGGCGGCAGAGCGTTTATCAGGACCAGGCTGCCTTGGACCCAATGGTCTGTCCATGTTGAGAATGAGGATCAAGCCTGAAGCTCGGATCCTGCAGTGTGGAAAGCCGTCAGTGATAGAGTGCGTCAATCACAATTACTACTTCGGTCACATGGCCGCCGACCATACTTTACAGTGTATACATACACAACAAAGGATAACACGAGAGCAAATGAACACCAGGTAATAAACCTTCCTACTCCCCAACGCTACTTTCAATCCTACCGACAAGTGCATACTCCGACTCGGCATCTCTGAGGGGCATCGCCCAACTTTGGCTTCTTGCCTTGTGGCCCAAAACGCCAGTCGTGGTGAACGCGCCACTGTGGAGCGTCACCCCAGGCGTGTACCTCGAGGGCGGCGGTGCAATAGGAGTGCGTAGAGATGGGTTGCTGACCGGTCATGCCAGTGAGAATGGACGGCACAGAAAAGAAAAAACAGAACCTACTTGGCTCTAAGAGTCGGGCCCAGAGCCAACCTAGCAAAGTTGCTTGGGAAGAGCGGATTGCCAGGACCACGCTCCGCGACAACGTCATAGGGCATATCTATGTCCCAATCCCTGGGATCATAGCTAGACATAGAGGCAGGTCTGGTGCGACGGTAGGATCGTCCAGTCAGTCCAGCTCGACCGCGTGTGATGCTACTGCGCGAAGACAGCAGCTTCTCTGCAGGGCTCATCGAGGGTGGTTGATAACCTTCAAACTTGGAGGGGGGTGATTGGCCGTGCTGGTTGTTGGTCCCATGATTGTAGAGGGGTATAGAGGTACTGGCAACGGGACTATTAATCACCGAATCACTCGGTGTCAAAGTACCCGTTGAAATTCGTAAGCCCTGGATCTGCATTGGGTCAATCAGCTCAGGGTCATCTTGTGGTTTTGTCTCGTCAGTCTCGTCTTGCTCTGCTTCATCTTCTGCGTCTTCGGCGATGTCACCGAGCCCTCCATCACTCGCAGCATTAGAGAGCGAGGATGACAATGATAATGGTGGCGGATGAGAGCTGTGAGAGGAAGTGGAGAGTAATGGCTCAATAGTCAAGTGACTGGCTTCCAGGTCATCATGCCCAGACAAGGGTGGACTTGTCACATCGACCTGGATAGGAGCATCGTCATGAGGAGAGTGTGCACGCGCGAGATCTGCGCTCTGTCCAGCTGGCACAGGAGTGTCGGTACCGGAAATAGGTTCAAGCTCATCCCGCAATCGCTGGCGGACATCGGCTCCAAACGGAGCATGTTCACTTCCAAAAGAAGACCTATCTGTGATAGGGGAGTCGAGGAAGGCGCTATCGTCCAAGGAGTAAGTGAGAGATTGCTCTTCATCTTCAGGTTCATCAACGTCAAGTTCCGGAGGTACTCCCAAAGCAGCCTTGACACGTTCCCAAATCAATTCGGAATGGGACATGATGCATTTACGTGCACCAAACACCCAGTCCGCATCTGAACAAAAGTCCCGATCAACTTTTGTTAGGTGATGGATGAGTTGCGGGTAAGTCCATTGGACAGGGTCACCAGGTGGGACAGTGTTCTCCACTAATTTTGAGTCATCTTGTTCTGATCTTTTGCTGAAAGCTTGGGATAACAATGCGAATAGTTTGGTCGTCGGAGGGGTCGAAATGAGCTGCGAAACCTCCTCAGCTCGGTGGATAAAGGGGAGATATATATCGTCAGGAAGTGGAGTAAATGTAGGTGGAGTTGGATGCGCAACAGGAGGAGCGGAGGGTTGATGAGGGGAATGAGGGCGAAGCGACAGAACAGGGGAGTGAGGGGTAGAACCGGGTGTAGGACGGGCAATGACGGAGTGCCTAGCAAGATCAACTAGTTGCTCGGCAGAAAGACGAGGTTTAGATACAAGGCCAGTAGAGTACCAATGAGGAGAGGATGGTCGAATACGAGGGGAAGTGTTGGGGCTGCTTGTTGGGCTATGACCATCAGACCGCGATGGTGTTTGCCCAAAAGATGAGAACGCAAAGCTCAAGCGATTTTCAGATTGACCATTGCCTGATGACTGACGATTGGGAGATGTGCCTGCGCCTGACAATCTACCGAACTTCTTGTGTGTGCTAGGAGGTTCCTGGAGATTGATAGCAGAACCGGGTACGCGTACGATGGTCAGAGTGCTAGTTGATGGACGCTTAAGGTGTGCGTGAGCTCCAAATGGATCTGGTGCAGAAGTAGAGCCTCTCCTAGTTGAAAGAGACTGGGAATGAGCAGAGGACATGGGTGGATGAGAACAAGTGGGGGATTAAGGGGAGTTCTGGGACTTCATGATCCTCTGCATTTCTATATTCGTCCAGGAGCTTGCCATAAAAGGACACGAGGGGGGTGGGACAATCGCACCAAATTTGGCAATCACCAATCATGACAGTCTACCCATACTCGCGCCTGTTCATTGGAGACAGATTTTCAATCGCAATTTCAGGTCCCCATATCCAGGTATTAGACTCGGTGTACGCGTTTCACGTCCTCGGTAAACGCTCTTTCCCATTGTCATTTTGACAGCACAGGCCATGCACAGAGCTCGGACGTTACCAACTCTGGTCCTATCAGATGTGCCGCCATCGACCAAGGTTGGACGTACATAGCTACATGTGGGGACGATAAGCAACTCAAGGTCTGGAAAATTGATGGCTTGAAACTCTTGAATCAACGGTCCGCGGCCTTGTTCGTGTCAATTAGCATATCTTACCCATTTCCAGAGAATTGCCGAAGAAACCAACGAACATTGCATTTACGAAAGATGCACAGACAATCATCGTGTCCGATAAATTTGGCGATGTGTTTAGGCTCGTATCCTAACCCTTTTATATTTTTCGTGTGCCGATGGTTTCATTACAGCTACCCCCTGGAATACAACCCGCCATCCGAAAAACAAAAACGCGACGCTCTTTCATCGCACGAAAATCCCTCAGATGGGAAGCTTATTCTCGGCCACGTCTCTGTCCTTACCACTTTCCTTCTATCTCAGGATGAAGGCTATATAATCACAGCAGACCGTGACGAGCACATCCGCGTGAGCTGGTATCCACAAGGCTTCGTCATAGAAATCTACTGCCTCGGCCATGAAAAGTAATTCATCGCTCGCAGTCACGCTTTCTTATATGATCGTATTCATTTCCCAGATACGTATCAGCAATTCACACCCCTTCTTTTTCCCCGTCTACACTGATATCCGGTGGAGGTGATCCAATGCTCAAAATATGGGACTGGATGTCCGGCACTGTGCAGTACGAGATCCCCATTCTGGATGCAGTTCGGCCCTTCATCACGGTGATTCCCCAACCGAAGCGAGGTGTCGATGAAGAGGACGAGGACCAAGGCAAGCTTGAAGGAAAAAGTAAAGGTAAAAGACAAGGTAAAGGAAAGAAAGGAAAAGAGAAAGCGGTTGAAGAAGGCGAGAGAGAGACGTCAGAAATCGCTGAGGGCGATGGTAGTGCCATCAATGCACAACCCCGTCAAGTTCTCGTGGTTCATAAAATTTCATCCGTGCAACACGCTGAAGAACCGTATCTGGTATTCAATGCTGTCGGGCCAGTACAGAATCCTCTCTCCACCGAAACCAGTATTGACATAAACTGTGCAGTGCGACAGCTTTATTCGTGTGTCCACTAAAGCCAGACGCTCAAGTACAACCCTTTGACTTTTCGAAGCCTGTTCTCGATTTTGTGTGCAACAATGGACTCATTTGGGTCCTTCTGGACGGAAACTGGAATCAACTTGGCACACAAGAAGCGCCAGTCACTAGCTTGGTTCGCGTTCTGTACATGACTCCCACTGGCGAGGTACGTCACAGTTTTAATCAAGTGTATTCTTGACTAAGAAATGCATAGCTTGCTGAAGCCGCTTCAGAACAGCTGGGAAGTTCCACTGCCCTCTTGACCTCATTAAACTCGACAGGTCTCTTACCAGGTAGACATTATCCCAGTTCGCAATTTCTAGAGCGGCTGACAAAAAGACTTACAGCCACTGTGGCAGAGCTTAAGAAGCTAAACCTCTATACCGACCTTACATGGTTGCCGAAACACAACGAAGGTATCGACCCAGAAACTAGCGACAAGCCTGAACGTGCTACCTCGGAGATGAGAGCACCTACAGAAGCTGATATGGATGGTGACCAAGAGAAACAAATGACAAAGAGGGAACTGGCGAGGTTGAAAAACAAAAAAAAAGTTCTCGCAAAGGCTCAGGAAGCCGCCAACAAGGACGTTGGCGTGGTCGAAGAAGATGGGGGTGACGACGAGCCAGTACCGAAGAAGAACAAGAGTGAACGTGAGGAAGATCCGATGGAGGTTGATTCGCCAGGGACGTAGGAAAGGATGCATGGTGGGGTAGAACAACCACTAGATGTATTCCTCACTGCGTAGAGTGGATGTACTATGATCGTTTATGACTGGGCGCTTCACTGCTCGCATCCATTTCAAATGATCACACAAAACAAGTCAGATCCAATGAGGTTTACATTATCGCGAAATAAGGGAGCAAACTAGCTTGTCTCGCCGGCAAGGACAGATAGAACAATACACATCTTTGGTGTAAGTATAATCTTGCACCCGCTTTCGGCCAATTTGATGAAGTGCAAACAAGAATTCGTGCTTCGTCTTCTGGAACCAGATAGTTACGACAAGGACGAGATATGAAGGAAGCCAGAGTTCGGTGGCCAAGAGAGTACGAGCGCGAAATACTGAGGACACCATGTTCGTTGTAGATAATCTCAAATTGAACGGCCGCCGAGTATGAGTCCACGAAGAAAGCTTTCGTATCGGAGAGATGAACTTGCTTCCCAAGATGTTCCGCCGAGAGATTTGTCTGGGTATGGTTGATGAACATGACACCTTCATCTGCTGTATTTGAGAGCAAAATATTCTGAGGAGGCTTTAGAAGTCCACGACATAAACTTCATCTGCTAGAGAGGCGTCGAGAGCATCCTCAACAGATACCTTCCAGTCCCGTTAGTTAAGCATCAGGTTTCGCAGCAGAATGCCGACCTCATGAGTTGGTGGGTTGAAAACGTCAGGGAGGTCATCGGGAATGGCTACTTTTGGCGAATCGTCTGAATCGAAATGGGCCAGGTAGCCTGAACGCGTCTTTAGAATATTATCACCACAGAGACACGACATGCCTGGCGGGTGAGGAAGATGGGTGTGGTCTTGTACAATATCTATATCGTGGAGCGGCTGTGCGATAGACCTTCTCGTCCGGACAGCAGCAACGAGTAACCAGAGGACATGGAGAATGAAGAAGGGCGATAAAAAGTAAGTGAAGATGAAGAAAAACAGGACAAAGCCAAGCGTGGAGATCATGAAAGTGTGGGTATGAATGACTTTCCATCGCAAATCCGTTTATATACAGGAGTTGTCGCCCTAGGTATAGCCCTAAATGGCCCATCATTCCCGCTTGCCCTCGCTTTCCGCGTCAATACCAGCCTTGATCAGGCCTAGGATTCGGAACCCCATATCCACAGTCATCATCAACGGTATAATTGCAAACGGCAAGTAGCTTGAGAGCAAAAGCAGTCGTTGCTCGAACGTCAGCGATATAATTTTGTTTGCTATAGTTGTTGCACTCGTTGACGGAGCACTCAACACCACAGCAAGGCAGGGAATCAAGGTCGTGAACGTCGACGCCCCATAGACCAATATAAGCACGTAGATAGCGCGGCTACCTGTGTAGCCAAGTTGAGCGTCAAGATATCCGAGTGAGAAACTGTCAAACAAACCTTTGTACAACCCCCGCGCCCCTAGGATGAAAACCGGTACTTGGAAAAGTCTATATAACAAACATCGTCTCAATCTTCTCAGTATGCAAGCATATTACGAAAACTCACAATTCCAACGTCACAAAACTGTTGAACCACACCATTTTGTCGCCAATAGGACCAAAATACCCAGATGCAGAACCAAGAAGGGGATCGTTCGACATCATGAGATAAGTTTGCACAAGGGATTTGGCGAATGAAGGGACAATCCATGCTGGATAGAAATGCTGGGCGTCTACAAGTAGGGAAGTTGGCAAATGGATCTGTTTAAAAGGTCAAGATACAGCAATGTTTACTGGGGTGTCCAAGTGCATACCACGAAGAACCAAAAGTAAAGCAAATCCAGAGGACGAGCCTTCAATGGAACTCGGGCTCGTAGACTTGAACCGGGATGTTTCTCTGAGAGTATCATTAAAGGAACTGTGAACACAGCCACCGATCAGGTTCTACCAGCATAGCATTCTAAACTTGTATTACTTTGATCGACTGAGTCAATTGACTATGTTATACTGGTGTTCTATTAGAGCGGTTTAGCATAGGCGGCATGGAGCCGTCCTCGATGAGAGTGAGTGCCACTGAGTGGTAAGAGCCAACTAATTCACCAAGTAATCCAGAACGATCGGGGCAGAAGATACCGTTTAGGGGGGTTCACAATCACGCACACCACTTGACAATAGGTTTTTGAAAGTCAAGAACATTTGCTGGTGTGCAGGTGCATGAAGAACCAAGCCTTCAATGGAACTCGGGCTCGTAGGATGTGAAACGGGAGACTGTGAACACAGCCACAGATCAGAGTTACAAGCCAAAGTATATTATTGAATATGGTGAAAGTTGGTTACATACTACAATACTAGGCGCCGGTATAGGTCGATCTGGGACGACTACCAAGTCCAGTCTGTAACCAGCCAAGGTCAAGACATACCAACATAGCCATTCACTTCCAAATCTCACCTTTTCGTACACGCGCTCTATCCATTCCATGTTTGCGATAGCATCCTCTTTGTTCAGCCATGTCTGAGGTGTTCGACCCCTGAGTTTATCGACAAATGCCTCGAGTTGATAGCGATAGGTAGTCCACCAATCTTCTCCCTTGCCTTCCATCTTACCCTCCTCAAACGTGTAAGCCTTTTCTGTCCTGATGCTCTGCCCTCGTTTCTGCACCGTGATGGAATGATAGATAACCGGCATGACGAAATTGAAAATCTCAATCGATCCACCTTCGCATTCTACCTTTGCTGAAATCCGCGGGAATTTAAAACCGGGCTGAGACAGGTCGCAGTTGATTTGAGCGGTAACATCGTTTGGCAGCTCCAAGGTGGCAGTTGAACCCCGGTCCGTGTTGGAGGCAAACGACGGGGGTGAATGGCGTGGGACATATAGATCGTGGCTTGCGGACAATACTGACACGGGGTTGGAGGAGGAGAGATAACGGATACAGTTCAGGGTGTAACCTGCCCTCTCATCCATTAGGGATCGCCAGAGTAGATCAAACGAAGTGCGTACAACCCATGTCCATGAGTGCCCCTCCGCCCAGCTCATAGTTGTATCTTATGTTGTCTTCGCCTTTTATAACACCCGAAGGAACGACCAAATTTGCTTCGACGTGCTTGATAGCGCCCAATTCGCCACTGTCGATGATGGCTTTCATTCTCTGTATCGCAGGGTGAAATCTGGAATCCTCCTTAAAGAGTTATGCAATACAGATTCCTTGTTGACCGTACCGATAGTGGAATGCTTCCAGTAAAACGAGGCCCTTGCTCTCTGCAAATTCGAACATCTTCTGCGTTTCTTCAGCAGAATCAGAGGAGGGCTTCTCTAAGAGCACGTGTTTGCCAGCGGCCAGAGCTCTCATGGTCCATTCATAATGAAGGCCGTTCGGTAACTATGATGATCGTCAGACCATGAGATCATACCGTAGGCACGAACATACTGGGTTATAGATAGCGTCAATTTCTGGATCATTCAAAAGTTCTGAAAACTCGGCAGAAATAAGCGATTGCATCACTGTAGATTACCTACACACCTTGGTAACCGTTTGGCCCACCATATGCTTTCGGAATATTGTACTTCTTTGCAAATGCCTCTGATCTGGACTTGTCGCGCGCAGCAACGGCGTACACTACCACCTCTGAGTGACACTTTGCTGGCAAGATAAGTGCAGGAGGCGCAATTGCGGCAGCGCCCAGGATACCAAACTTGATAGGCTTGGCGTCAGGCGGCGGCAAGAGTTCTGGCGGGTAAAGGGCCTGTTGAACGAGTGTCAAAGTAAATCTTGAGGCGACATGTTGAATCCTACTTTGTATACCCGACGTACAAAACCGACGATGGACGACATCAGGGTACTCACCACTTCCCATACGAGACCAAGGTATTAGTAAGTAACATATTTGTACATCAACAAAAAGGCGCAACTATTAGTAATGACTTACAAGACGTCGTACTTCATTATAAGCGGCCGTATTAGTAGTTGGCGATTTATAAGCGGTTATAACGGACCATTCCAATTGTAATGGCATATAGCACATATACTTATACCTTATAATACTGGCAGACGCAACTATTTTACAACGTTCTGGGTCTCGCGTAACGTACACGGTCAAACCCTGAAGAACCTTTGCCCGAAGTATAGACACCTCAGGGTGCGATTTTGTGTACATACTAATGCCAGTGAAACCGCGTAAGTCTAGTTGTTGTCAACATCAGATAGTGCATACCTGTAAGATTTGAGATTTACTTGTAGAGTCGTACCAAGATCACCGACGAGCAATACATTGACGTCGCTACGGTATCTTGGCCCACCTCCGCCTCCACCTTGAGAAATACTTTGTTAGTTCCGCCAAACAGGTCTAGCAGTATCCCGGGCTCTTTCTTTACGTCTTCCATCTCCAAGATAGACGGCGAGAGAGAATGAGCAAGGAGGTAATAGTAGATGTCAGGCCGTTGACTGAGCTCCTTCAGCTTCGCTTCAAGCTCAGCTTTCTTTGTCTGCCGGCCTTGGTGGTCTTCCTTTCCCTCGTCGTCACTGACTCCTCCCAGACCGGGAAGAAGGTCTCCACCAGGTGGTCACGTACTTTCTTGAACAGACCCTTCGATGTCCGCTGTCGAGGATTGGCACGGACAGGGACGCTCCTAGGATCCCAGTAATTACTAATCACCAGGTGATCACGATTCACCGGGTTTGGAGACACCTGGCCAACGAGCTCATCGTATATGCTGAGCCTGACTCACTGCCTGAGTGAAACCGTGTGAGGTGTCTGGCCGTCTGGAACAACGTCGGGGGTTTCTTGCAGCCGGATGACTTGGCGATCTGCAAACTCGCATCGGTTGTGTATGAGAGACATTGTTCCAACGGAGCCGCAAACATCGCGAGGACAGCGGGCTGGCTCTTCTATCTTGCCACGGTCGATCTCAACTTGGGCAGTATGTGAACACGTTAAGCATTTGAAGAATGCAACCTTCATGTCTGGGATAACCGGCGTTGCGCGAATCACCAAGCCTTTGATGCAAGTTAGCTTATCCGTATCTGTGGGGGATTGAATCTTAGTTGTTAGGATCTGATTTGTACTTCGGAACGTACCTGATGGATTTAACTCGCGCATGTTGACTGGGGGTAGTCCGAAAGGCCGAACTTTGTAAACACGTCCCATGATTTCTGCAATTTCTTCGTCCACTCCAGCTTGCTGATAGTGTCGGCAACTTCAAGCATGAGATCCTTCAAAACTTGATGTATAACAGGTATCAATTCCTGGGGATACTTGATCCAACTTGCGGCAGGGGCTGGAGGGTATGGAGTGAGTACAAGTTGACCATGTCGAGGTTCAAGCTTGTTTCGCCCGTTAGCCTCATACATCGCAAAACCTCTCCTTCCTCTGGGCTTGCAGAGGCCTATCAAGTTCGCGATCATGCGCAATACAATACTTTGGTTTGAACCCTCTGAGAAAATTGCAAAATAGCTTTGAAGATTGCGAAGAATTCTTGTCCAAGTTATTGGCTGGCGGTCATAGGCTAGATTCTAGAAGCTATGCTCGTCAGGGTCTTTCGAAGAGGTCATATCAGAGAACTAACCTGAATCGTTTATTTGGTTGTTCTCATGACTAGCGTTAACGGGGGTTTCTGCTCTCTGGAGGAGTCAGTGGTATGTAGCAGGAAAACTGATATAGGTGGCCGACGAGACGACCGACTGGACAATTCATCGCCTAGAAACTCAGTATCCACCACCGCGCCATCTTCTGCGTCTTCATCTTCAGACGAGTTGCCAGTACCCCCCCCTGGTTTTCGTGCAGGAGGTAGTTTATCGCTGGCAGGTGCTATGCGCTGCGATGCGCATAGGTTCCGGAAGGAGTTGACTGAGCCAAATGATTTACCTCAATAATAGGCGACTGAGGGGGAAGTGGAGGATCTTGTTTGATACTTGGGAGTGGAGAGATTAGATAAACTCTACTTGAAGCATGTGGAGGAGGCGGAGGAAGTGTCGCAGTCAAAGGAGCAGCTGGAAAGAAGTGGTAGAGGGAAAAGGTTCATAGTCTGATGTAGGCATGATATTGTGCTTGCGTGAAGGTAGAGGTGGGGGTGGAGGTGGATTAAGGGATTTTGGCGATGATTGTGCACTGAGAATGAGAGAGTCCAAAGGAACGGAAGATGACATCTCAGGGAAGGTGGAGGCGGAGGTTGTTGCATACCGCTTGTTACACTTGAGCACATAGCATCGACCGAAGCCTGGCTCGAGTTGGAATGCAAGCCAAGAAAGCGGTTTAAGCCCTTTCACATTCCAAACAGGCTGACATCGTAATGTGGGGAGGTGTGGTGTTCAATGATGGGATTGATGACATTTCGTCCGGGTTTGTTGAGAGCGGTCGTGGTGAAAATCCTGATGCGTCCGAGTTCTTTGAAGGGATGTCATTGGTGGGGTATGTTGTACTTGCCACTATGCATGTGGTATTCATTTTCATTGTTGTGTCATCACTGCGGACAAGAAGAGTGATTCAAAGCGTTATTGTGAGTAGATAGAAATAGAATAGTAACTTACAATTTTTTTCTCAAGGAAGCGACGCTTGGCAGAGCGTCTCCATGTTCATCTGTTCCACTTCGAGACAGTGGACGAGCCCGAGGACTGCCCTCTCGAGAGGTGTCGCTGGGTGTAGAACCCGCAGTGGAGGAAGGAGGGAAATGAACTGTCCTTAAACGAGGTGAGACTGACGGTGAAGTGCCGGTAGAACGGAGATGTGCCCTAGCTGCGAGTCCCGCAGCTCTGCTTGGTAATGACATGGTCCTGCATGGACGGTAATCTTGAGGGGATTGAGAAAGCAGTAGAATTGAGATTTGTGACCGTTGGGTAGATGAACTTAGAAGGAGGAGGAGGAGGAGAAGGAGGCGGTCTTAGTTTTGATCCTGGTAACATCTTCCACAGCCATGTTTACCACCTTCAACCTATTCAATCTCGTTGCGCCAGCAAGGACAGCCTTGAGAGCTTCCCTTCTCATTAGCTCGTCAGGTCCCCTCGCCTCTTTTACTGAACAGAACAGAAACAACTAGCCATTCGTAGGCGTTGTTAATGCAGAACGATGGTAGCGCACATTCGAGTTGATACATAAACGAGAAAAGTGGGTGAGAAAGCGTCGATGGGGTGGTTTTGATAATTTGCCGGATGATGGTAGCGCGGGGCGGTTATTGCACAACGGGCACTCAGTCTCACGAAAGATGAATTTCCTTGAGTAGATCTAGAGCTTCGATTGGGAGAGCTGGTGGTGGCACGTCTGGGATATCAGGCGCAACGGTCGCAGGGACAGAAACATGGGGAGCTGGTGGCAGCGGTTCAAGCATTCATCTCGGAATCGCCTGGGGAGACAGTGGGTAGGTAAATTACCTAGTATAGAATAACTTTAAGTTTATTAGTACACGATAGGAGATAGCACGCACCTCTGCAGCTACAAGTCCGTATTTTCATTCCCCCCCAATTCCTGAGGGTTTCAATGGTTCTGGGGGCGCTTCAGCTGGTGTTTGGGAACCTTCCCGGTCCACACCGCAATCCGTCACTCACTTGTGTCCCCTGTTTTTGGCATTTTGCCTTTTGTGCTATTTTTACGTTCCGTACCATCGCTGGACATTTTTCTCGCACACACATATGAGTATTGAGACCTTGCCAGTGAGTTGAAAAATATTTTTGGCATCCAGACTATTCCCAGGGGAAGAACACAGTTAAAGCGGCGTCAGTGTACTTAGGACGTGTCGGCCTGCCGTCAATCACGTGGGCAGGTCACCCAAGTGCTTCTCAGGGTCACCTGATAGCATATAGTCACGTTCATATAAAAGAATCCGCAAAAAGATTTTTGGGAGCGCAGATACTTGCCTTCTCCCCCCTCACATTGATTCTAGTCCTGGGCCCGATAGTCAAGACACTTCAGAACCCTTCTCTTGCCTCGCATGCGAGGGATAATTGATGCTCTGGAACGGTCATACTCTGCAACATCAAAGTAAGTTGAGATGGCCTTAATAGCTTTCTGAACTGAGCAACCTTGAAGATGACGACGATGACAACAGCGAAAATCAAGCCTTGAACGACAATGACGATGAGAATAGCAGGTCACAGAACGAAAATGATGCGTGAGCGTCAAAGGGCAGTCCGCGGTCACAATTCGACGCTGGCGACAATTCCGCTGCATGAAGTACATCGCGCTCTCGATTCTTCAAGTTCATGTGCTTTGACCATCATGTAGTAGAAATAAATTGTAACCGTAGTATTATAAGAATAAAAATGTTATTCATTTATAATGTTTGGTGCCATTATAAGGTCATTTTAACGCAATTCAAGCTGCCTGCTGAATCTGAGATTATGATCCCTTATATAGGCCTTATAAGCAACAGCTCTATTATAATCTCTTATATTGTACATCGAGTTTGCAAGAAATGTCATGTTTTGTAATACGGAATCCACATAATAAGCTATTTTGACGAATATAACGAATTACATACTATTACAAGATTTCCGCCTTTTTGTTGATGTACCTGTTGCTGTACGCGCGGCCATGAAAAGTAATTCGTCGCTCGCAGCGCTTTCTTATATCGATCGTATTCATCAGATACAATCCACACCCCTTCTTTCTCCCCGTCTACACTGATATCCGGTGGGGGCGATCCAATGCTCAAGATATGGGATCGGATGTCCGGCGCTGTGCAATACGAGTTCCCCATTCTGGACGCGGTTCAGCCCGTCATCGTGATTTTCTCAGCCGAAACGAGTCGTCGATGAAGAGGACGAGGACAAGGGGACCCAAGGTAAGGAAAGGGAAAAGGAAAAGGAAAAGGAAAATACGAGGTGGTACAATCATCTGGGACGGGAAAGTCGAGGACCATTGATGAACTCTCAAAGGCTAGGCTCACGGGGCGAAGGCATAGAGGTATTGTGAGCGGCTCACCATCCCTTTATGCCTTCTCCCTGGGGGGACTGTTCTGGTGAGATAGTCATTCCACTTAGCGGCCGTCGGTATCACAGCAAGGACTCTTGACTACAGCGTGGAATTTCTTTTGCGCAATCTTACTCTTTCACATTGCAGTACCAATACCTGGATGCCCAGAGTCAGTCAACAACGCCTTTACACTGGTATTTGTCATTTTCTTGATTTGCGAAGCTCTGAATAATAATGCAGGATGTTTAGACACCCCTCAAACGGCCACACAGATTCGGCCTCCTAGAGCACGAGGCACGAAGGAGCATGGAGATTTCAAGACAACTGCTTTCACAAACGACATCCATACAGAAGTGTCATCATTGCGATTCCAATGCGCTTTATGGAAACCGATGGCATGCAGCGAGCAGGAAGCCCAAGTTTTTCCCTCGTCGAACATGCAGTCTTCTCTCGTGCGGTTAGGTTACATAGGTAAATATATTGTTACCAATTACCATGTCCGTACCATGGTAAAATTTCAATCTAAAGCCGGATGTCATCCAATTCAGTGGTCGTAATCTGTTTCCTACAACCTTGTCCATCTTCGAGAACAACAAAATCACCATTGAACGCACTGGTACCACAGTGAACGACGGTGTGCTCTGTGATCTTGCGCGAACCCCCATCACGGCAACGGATTTTCTCGTCAAGGAGATTCCAGGGTTTGTCACCTAAGTCATTCTCGGATTCAATAGCGCGATTGACAGTGTGTTCTCCCCCAAGCGCCCTTAGTCTAGGTAATCATTAAGCATCGTGTTCTAATGATCTGTAAGATCCCGGACCTACGACCCGAGGTTTGCCCTGTAATCAATCTCTCCAGCATAAGGATGCGAGCGAAGTTCCTGGGATGCTTGGCATTGCAAGCTAGCAACCGCAGAAAAATACATCAGGATGTAACTGGGGTATCATATTGTAATGGTGTAAGCTTAGACAGTTGTCAGATGATTGAGCTCACTCTTCAGGACTATGAGGCACCATAGACGGGGGTGGAAAACAAATCGCCTGGCATTTCGCAAGAAAATCCCTCCTGCCATTTGCATCATTCTGTGCAGCCATAGCAGAAGGATACTTGACTGGGTCACCCTGGAAAACTGCTTGAAGCTCGAGCCAGAGCGTCTTCACATGGAACTCATCGAATTCACGGAGCTTCATAAGGCAACGGTCTGCGAGGATGAGGTATTCTGTCATTCGATCAATCAGGTTCTGATCAGAGGCACTTGGTTGCCAATTCTTGGCATCATCAGTGCGAGGCATTGTGAACAACTAGGAGCGAAGAATTGTATATCCGTGTTTGGAAACAACTTGAATATCACATGCACGATACGTTGAAACCAATGGCACCATAGTAAGACCCGCAGCGACAGTCATCCGGCAGGCATTTTAGTGAGTCAACCGAGTTGTTTATGCCTACGTTACACGAAATTTTCCATTAGTGTGTAAAGAGATACGGGCTCACCATGTTCATACGTGCATACTTTCTAAAAGCTCTTTACAACGGCCCAGAGTCTTGTACTGATAGTTGTTTTCGAAAGGTCTGCAATGCCACATCCCTTGCCACCTGCAGATGCACCGGTACTGCTGCGGATTTCTTCAAACAACCTGAGGACGAAGCATGCTGTAAAGAGGGTGGTTGAAGTTTCCGATTTGGAATCATTGATCATGCGAGAGGTGTTATCATGAGTGGAATCGGCTACTGTTGGTGATTGCGATGGAGATATTTGCTGCTCTAGCATCGTGTCTACGTCTGGGTAAGATAGTAGGAATAGATGGAGTGGGCACAAAGGAAGAAGTTGGTGGAAGCCGATGACGCCTGCGTGCTGGAGGGCCTTGTTCCCGGCAGCCAAAAACTTGAAAAGGACTGGGTTTCGCGACAACTCATGGGTTTTAGTATACCATGCATTCGGGCGGTTCTATGCCGCCGAATTCTTCCGCTTCCGAGTCGCCAATGGCAGGCCGAAAAAGAAAATGGTGGAGGGGATGTTGCTAGCTAATCCGTTGCGGCACCTATCAAGTTGTTGTTAACGCAAGCAAGAGAAGGGTGAAGCTGTATACTGACTTGGACGCAAATTGTGGGAGCTAACTGTCTCGTTGAGGCTCGGATATATGTAAATGGGCGGAGTAGACAAGGGCTTAAAAAACACCTGTATGGTAGCACAGATAGATAGTGAGGTCAAGGAAAAGCTACCTAGGCCACGCGCAGCGATTCCTCAGGGAAGATTGGCTCAGGACGCGATCAGAAATGCATATTTCATTATTTGCCAAAGGCCAGATGGGACAGTACAACAGCGAAAGAGGCAGAGGGTTCCGACATGTGGACGCAGACGTGAACATGATGGTGATATCAGCCAAAGTGTCTCGATCATCTAGGCCAACATATGGATTATCTAACATAGAAAAATGGAGCATAGGAAAGATAGACGGCGGGAAAGGAAACGAGAAGGCGCAAACGAAGTAAAGAAGGGATTGAAAAAACGGAACGATCAAAGAAGAATATGTGAAATAAAAAATGCTTCGGCGACCAAAGTCTCTTATCTGCAACCAGAACAGAGTCGGGCAGATAACAGAATGTTTCGACGCTAGTACAGTCTCATTGTTCAATCTAGTTAGGCCCAGCTTCATCTGCCCCCTCAGTGTGTTCCTCAGTGTCCTCATCGTTCAATTCATCTTGAATCTCATGATCACCTCCCTTTTCCCTCAGCATAACTGCAACCCAGATGTCATATATGATGGCTGTACCATTGTATATGACATCTGGATTGAATGTTGCTAGTCGGCATGCATAAAAGCATTTCCTCGGGGTGGAATGGGTTAGAGGTTTTGCCGGCTGTGAAAACTCGGATTAGGAATACTATTTGCACCTGTTGATCAGCAGCTGTATCTTGACAAGGATGAGCGTGAAGAAAAGGTCAGCTTCACCAAACTGTTCGAAAATTTGGCTGACGGTAGGTTTTCATAGCTCCAAGTTAGACCTACTCGTCCGGGTTCGCTATTCAAACCCATTGCCTGCGCCTCCATGTCCGCCAAAGTTATTAGACATCCCGACCAACCCAGCGCGTTATGCACGCCCGGAATTTCTCAACGCAATAGCGGAGGACACGCCCCTACCCATGATCGTAGACGCAGAACTTGGAATACCGCTAGACCTTTGCCAATGGGAATGTCTATGGGAGGAAAATGGGGATGATTCCGGTTCGACTCCTGTTCGTGATAAACTATGTCCATACCAGACTGACACGGTCATATTCAAAAGCCTTGAATCCGGACCTGAATAATCTACCAAAACTTGACCCAAAAGACGCATTTCTTCTTGGTGAACCATCGTCAAGTACGCCATATGTCAATGGCCATCTTGGGTCAACTAGCGGCCCGTCAACATCTCTCGCTCACGTACCTTGGCTGCGCAAGACGGAATATATCAGTAGAGAAGGCGTTCAGCGCTCCACCCCTGTTCACGAAGCGTCTGTGGTCCTTCACGTTTCTCCCTACTGCTGATTTGTTGAATTTACTTCAGAAAACTTAACATGGCACCAGCCATTGATGTGTCACGTAGTGCTCAGCTGAAGGATATTGAAGCATCGTTCACAGCATGTAATGAAACGTTTGACCTGGCTTCCTTGCGGCATCCGACAAAGCCAGGTGTCACTGCCGTCGAGTCATACGAGGTGCTACCAGATGCAGATATCTGGGCCAACCAGTACGACTTGTTCAGATTCTCAGAGCGTCCTGGCGAGAGACCAGTTGATGTGCGACTTATCCCGGGCCTTATAAAAATGTTGCTGACTTTTTGGCAGGTGGATGATCCGCGCCTTGATTGTGCCATATTCCGGCCCATGAAAACGGAGCACGACTCCTTCCTGGCTTACTACTTAACACACGACGATGACTCTGCAACCCAGTTCAAGGAGACACGAGCATCATTGCAGCCTTATGAAGTCCCTGAAGAGCAACAGGTGAACCTACTTTATTTTATTTCTTGTGAAGTTTCGAGGGTTAACGGAATACAAGGAGACGGTATTCCAGTTCGTGCGCGATTATGAAACCGTCAAGGTCGAACAAGAAGTACCAAACGAATTTCTCTTGGTTCTCTACGATGAAGACCCGCTTGACGAAGATGAAGATGTTGATCAGAAAAAGCAACCTCGCAGGGCAAAAGGGGCATATTATAAAACTATTGAGCGCAAGATGCAGCTCAAGAAAAAACGCGCTAATGTCCATCTTCAGTTTCAATGAAGCGAGCTAATCACTAACAATATCTCTCAGCAATACGAACAATATGAAGACAAGTGGGAGGTTATTCGCGTCTCGCTTGCAACCATGAGCCAAGAAGAGGAAGAGGAACGTGAGGAAGCGTTGGCGGAAGTCACCGATCCACTGTACCTGATCGAGCGAGTGGACGCTGATGCAGATGGGGAACTGGATATGGACGACCACGGCATAGTTGGACAGAATGGATATCCGATACCCGTTGCAGTTTAGCAGTAGTACATAGTAGTTATCACCTTCTGTATTTCTGTACCTTATTTTTTCCCGCTGGTTTTAGTAGAGCATGTCGTTTAATTTGCAAATTTAACCTCGGCCATTGGAGGTTGCACGGGTGCAGAGGATGTCATGAGAATGAGTAGATGAAGGTGTGTAATATACATGGACAAAGTCTATGCTTCGTTCAGTTCGCGTAGACGACGGATTGTACTGATGACAGAGATTAGTTTCAGGTGTCGTGGCAAATAATAAGACGGAATAACGCACCTGCGCACAGTAGCAGCTGCTGTGGTCGATACAGTCCATGCACCCCCAGCGATGACTTTCTTGCACGCTGTGCAATTCCAGATACCAACAGCCCTCCTCTTCACAGAGTCCTGTACAACGAACGCATTGACTATGAGCTCAACAGAACCAAAACGCGTTATGATGTCGCACCTTTCCGCAGAAAGTGCAAGTATATCTAGCGTGTTGCGTTATTTCCATCTTTTTGACCTGCTTGCGCAGGGAGGCACCGTATCGTGTACCGTATTTACCGGTGATGCCGACTTTCTTGGTGCGTTTTGTCTGTAAAGATGCTTCGTCTGAGAGCAGGCCATGTGGTTTGGGGTAATACTGACCATTTTGAGCTAGTAGAACTTGAGGACGACGAGGGGAGACGTAGAGTACTTTCGATATGATGTGTTTGTGGTGCGTGGGAATGTCGATTCGCCACTTGCCGATGAACTGTACAGTTACCAAGTTAGCCGATCTCGGGATTTATATTGGATTTGTATTACGCAAATTGATCTAGTCAAAGGTACCAGTCTACAATTCTCTTATGACTTCCTCCAAAGTGCCTCGGACATGAGTACATACCAGGGCAAATTGATTTAGTCAAAGACAACATATAGTAATTGCTGTAAAATACATGACAAACTTCGATGAAATCATTAGAATGCCTCTGCGTCGCCACCATATCTTTGGGGTAACTGTTTCTCGTCTATATATGGCAACAACGCTTTGCTGATTGCGTGTGTACCAGAACCGACGACCGACATCTTTGCCACGGTATTGGCGGGCAAAAGCGGCTTGAAAGCCCAAAATATCCAATTCAGAAAGGTTGGAACGCTTATAAAAAACTTCCTGTACTGTGACAAGCCGTATATCAGCCTCTAGGTTTCTGTAAGGAGCCAACTCACCAAAAGTTCAGGATAGTAGTTTGTAAAAATGTTTGTCGCCTCGGATGCTGCAGCTTTTGAATTAGCGTCGCGACTGGAAAGAGTAACGCCCTCATAATCTACTAAAGCTTGAATCGTCGTGGCCTAAGTTTAATGGAGCTCATACCGTGAATTTGGAAGGTCTGGTCCACATTGATAAAATCAAGTAAGAGAACACTTCTCTCCTGAAGAGCAACGCGCCATCTGCAAAGTGTGATTGTGAATTCAATTTATTCTAGGACGGTCCGCACCTCAAGAATCGTTGCACATCACCAAAGACGGTCTTCAGGTCCTTGTTCGCACCATACAGGTTATAGCTGTGGCGCGAGCTTCGCAAATTGTACCTTTGGGAAGCTCTGCATGACTTACACTATGGGCCGTCCTTCTTTATCTTCGCCATAAATGTGCCCAAGCTGACCGAAAACATCTTGCGGAAAAGTTTCTTCGATGCAAGCGTCTATATCAAATATCTTTCGCCACCTGAGTGCCGACACAAACATATCCCGTGCATCAGGAATGCTGAGATGTCTGTTAAAAAGGGTTAATTCTGTCACAAGCTCCCGTATTGATTTCATGAACGCACCGTGCGCGAAGGAACTTCATCAGTACTACGCTAACTCTTGCATCGTTATTAGGATGAACCGGATCAATGGTGATACCCCAGATTTTGAACGGTGTCTCTCTCGCTTTTGGGTCCTCGTATGCATCTTCTAGCATAGCAGGGAGTTGTTCCTATCCAAGAGACGCCCCCCCTTCAACAGGACTGCGGCAGCAGCGAAAGTATCGTCCACTTACCCTAAACCCCTTCAATGCGTGCCATTCTTGTTCTGTGAAGCGTTGAGTAAGTGGGTTTTGCGGTTCGGCTTCATCCTCGACCTCAGCAGGCACAGAGACAGCAAGAGGTTCCAGTACTGCAGTTGTCGAGATTTCAACAGGGTCGGCCATTACAAAGTGGAGTACTTCACAGGGTCGAGGGTGAATTACTGAACATGCCAGCGACCCTTATATCTGATAGATTAGATGACTCACGACAAGATTCGTGAAACTTCTAGTTCTATTTACTGTAACACCGCTCCGTGCGCCGGTGTCTGGGATGATGTATGTTAACTGTAAATATATAGGGTCCTGGGTATGATTGGATGAAGGTTGTCATGTAATAATCAAAAATACATTAGTTATTATGGATGTGGGTTCGCGGAAGCTCTAGCGCACAGCTATAGCAGAATCTGCCTGCTGTGCGACTTCTTCCAGAGAATGGCTTCTAGACGAGGGAGAACCTGTCGAAGGTGGGGGAGAGGGGTAAGAGTCCACGGGCGGTGTACTAGGATTACGGTCCTTTGTATGTGACAATGAAGAGTGGAATACGGAATTAGGATCGACCTTCAGCCCTGCAGATGTGGGATATATCTGCTGATGGCTATTGGCAAGAGCAGGATGGTATTGGGATGTTGCGGCTAATGAAGGAGCTCTCTCGAGTGCTGAAGCAGAGGCAAGGGGCTCGACGGGAACACCGTATTGAGACTGCAATTTCAGGGCTGCTGGAGGAGAACTAGTCCCTGATAGTAGCCGGCCTTCCTGCTTTGTTGTAGGTAGTATCAGCGCGCGGGCGGCGTCGACACGCCGCATCTTCTGTTCGCCCTTTTCAACGTCTGACTTCGACTGGTTATACATGTATAAACCAACAAACGTCATGAGGATCCCAATTCCCTGAATGGGATGTATCCGTTGTTGGAACCAAACGATTGCCATGCAAATGACAACAACACGCTTGATTAGCGAAGCGATAGAATATGTGACTGGTGAAGTAGAGGATAGTATAATGAATGCAATAATGTTTTGAGCGAAGTGCACTGTGCCATTCACGAAAAAGTAATACGTTACTGAGTGAGGCGAACCTTGTCCACTTTTCGGTAGACCATATTCGGGATGGAAGGGGCCGGAGAGGAGAATGGGCAAATCGTAGTATATCCACATGGGCATTGTCAATAGAAATGCCATGCCAGACGAGTACAGGAGAAGGTTCAGCTTGTCGAGTTTGTGGGACGTGGTTGACGGACCGCTTGCATTTGAAGGCATGATTTTCTTGAAGAATATGTTGGAGCTTACGAATATGAGGGCAGAGCCAAAGGCGCATAGGAGGCCAAGCGCGCTCGATGCCGAAACGTCAAACGAGCATGCTAGCATTACACCAGCAGTCAAGGGCAACAATGAGATGTACGTCTTGCTGGAGTAGCTGACCCCAAACAGGAGTGCATAAGCAGCGACTGTAAACAATGGAGACAGCGCCTGTAAAAAGCGTCACTATCTCTTGTAGGACCGACAGCAAGGCAATTGAATTATCTTACCTTAATCGTATGCACAGTGCTTACGGGTATTCGGGAGATCGCCATGCTCGAAAACATATGTCCCCCAACCTGAAACATACCCATCGGGAGCGTGGTTTTCAGGATAGCCTTAGATGGAGCTCTAATTCTCGTAAAACGAACAAGGGGGGACATGGACAGCAGGCAGTAAAGGGCGACGAAGCCGAATTGGACAAATGTTAAGGTTACGGGGTAGCGAAACTGATTCAAAATGGCTTTTCCAGTGTTTGAGGATAGTGCTGAGCTTGAATACCACAATGCGCAGAGGAAGACGAACTTGATGGTTGAATGAGGTGAAGTGGAGGATGTGAGGTCTTTGGGGTGAGATGATAAAACTGCGCGCTGACGCTGTTGAATGAAATGTGAGATACGCTTCTGGGTGTTCCAAAAGACAGCCCAAAAGGCGGATAAATAATCATGGTTTTGAAACTTTTCTTGATGGATTGGGAGGATGCTTCCATTTGTACTATATCCCTTTAGTGAGAAGCGTTGCTTCTCACTAGTCCGAGAAGAATGAGAAAACGAAATGTTGGGATGCCGTTGGTTATTTTGCATATGGTAGAAGAATGCTTCCGCGTGTTGGATTATTGTAGAGGTATGAGCATGCAGCAATGATAAAAGGGGGGCTGCTGGCTTCAGTCAGAGTACTTGTCGTCACAATAGCGGCAAACAAGGTCTTGTGAAACTTGATGTATATAAATGGTGTTAGGCAGTGTGGGCGCAGAGCATTTATGCTATGTACCACTCAATATGTATTATAATGCGTTGTCTGCATAAAGATGAGCGCGGTTGGCCCGAGCGAGGCGGCATGCATGATCGGGACGAAGTTGGTGATAGATCGTCACCATAGCGTGGTCCAGACATGTCGGGGTTTTTATCTCCATACACCCTTTCTCAATTTACATGTTTTTGGATATATGTAGATGCTAGGCTGCTCTCGAGGGAACCTTACACTACTATACTACGCCTCCTCAAAAGATAATCAAGGGATAGATTGTCACAGTGTCACACCACTAACTTCCCACGGTCGCGAATCCGCAAACGTCAAAGGGACACGAGCATATCGACATCCTCAAGACTTCTCAAGACTCCTTGAACACAAAATGGTGTGTGCGGTCGCTCTTTTGATGTCGGCGCAATGCACATATTCGGTCATGCTGACATTTCGACCGAGTTTTGCGCTGGATGCATGACTTGGCGAATAGATGACGTTGAGTTAGCTTACTGATTCTGCCTCTCTAGGCTCGGGGACCAAAAAAGCACTTGAAGCGTTTGAACGCACCATCATCATGGATGCTCGATAAATTGAGTGGAACCTACGTAAGGAAATATCTTTTTCGTTCGAAGGCTTGCGCGTAAACAAAATTTTCCTTGCAGGCTCCCCGTCCATCTCCTGGTCCCCACAAGCTCCGGGAATCTCTCCCTCTTACCGTCTTCCTGAGAAATAGGCTAAAATATGCATTGACTGGTCGTGAAGTAACATCCATTGTTGCACAACGCCTCATCAAAATTGACGGCAAAGTTCGCACCGATCCTACCTTCCCCGCTGGATTCATGGGTTGGTCAGTTTCTCCTGTTATCAGTACATTTATCACGTATAGCTTTTCAGATGTCATCTCAATCGAGAAATCAGGCGAACACTTTCGCCTTCTCTATGATGTCAAGGGCCGATTCACCATCCACCGGATCACTCCCGAGGAAGCTAATTACAAGCTCTGCAAAGTCCGTAAAGTCGCTCTGGGAGCTCGTGGTGTTCCCTACATTGTCACTCACGACGGCCGAACAATCCGCTACCCTGATCCTCTTATCAAGGTCAACGACACTATTAGGTTTGACATTGAACAAAACAAAATCACCGACTTCGTCAAATTCGACACTGGTAACATTGTCATGATCACTGGTGGGCGTAACATGGGCAGGGCTGGTGTCATTGTACACAGGGAGAAACACATTGGTGGCTTCGACATCGTGCACGTGAAGGACTCCTTGGACAGGACGTTCGCTACTCGGTATGTTTAGTTGTGTCTGGTTCCAGTCACTATGTTAAGCACCACATCCAGGGTAACAAACATCTTCGTCATCGGCGAGGGTGTGAAGCCTTGGATATCCCTGCCCAAGGGCAAGGGTATCAAGCTTACTATTTCTGAGGAGCGTGATCTCAGGAGGAAGCGACAGACTGAGCAGTAGATATTCTCTACCTCTGCCGTGTTCATGTTCATATGTTGTATACAAGTCTTGCCTCCGAATTACGCCTGCACCCCCATAGTCGATGCTCTAGGTGAATACGAACACGTTACCAATAATATGGGTGTCTATAAGGGATAATACTATTATTTCTTCCCTTTCTTTTTTCTGCTTCCCATCTGGCAATCCACTTGGCCATTTTCCCTCGTGAAGACGCGTTGCCAACGTTGACAGTTGCAATCATTCTGATCCAGCTGAAAGACATCGCAAAGCAAGTCAGTTCGTAAAAAGAAGAATGTTCCGAGTATGGTACAGGGTATATTTGGAGTGTATTCGTTGATAGGCGGGATGGTTTTAAATCAGAGTAATTATATTCGCGGTGTAGGACATTTGATATGATAGTGGCAATAGTTGGCATCTGGTCAGTTCCTGTGGATGGCGTGTAACTTGATGAACTGTCAGAATTACAACAAAAGCAGCCATGTTCAAAACTCACGTCCAACCAGTCGGCCGAAATCCAACAACCTTCTTGAAGTGATCTTGATATTTCCGCAGATATATTTTGAGTCTATCCGATGTTATCATCGCTAAAGGCAATATATGTACGTTGGCTGAGAGAGGGTCGGAGCAGAGCAAAGCGTTCAGATCATCGTCTGCCTGACATCGCAAAAGTGCGGCCTTCCGTGCATCACAGTATACTTTGCTTTCGAGTGCATGAGCAATAGCTGTGCCGGAGAAGATAAGTCATCTAGCATTAGGAAGCTTGTCCTACACACCTTTGAGTATACGTTCTTTGCCAATAGAATACGTCCTGTTTATCGTGTTATCCATGAGGGGAAAGCGGAGTAGGGATCCATACCCGATAACAAACAAGGTACTACGTCCCGGAACTTTCTCAGACCCAGTCGGTGGTACCCTTGTAACCCACTCATCAACCGTCGACTTGCATATGGTCGACTGCCCTTGTGATATTCGCTTGGCTAGCTCGGCGCAAGCCGAAATAACCAGCGGCTGTGGTGGAAAGGTGTATCTTGGATCCAAATACGTTGTATCAAGGTATACATGGTCGATTCGCTTCCCCTTCACAGCTGGGTGTAAAATATGCCGCGGCGACGCACGAAAATCACCACAATGAAGATATCTAAAGATCCTTGAAGATCCCACGAATGGTGACTTGTACTTGGAATCTCCGGCGTTCACAGTTTGTGGTCCCTCGAAAAAGAACAGACACGAACCGGGGCAATGATTTGCCTCAATAAGTGTCACATGAACGCCACCGGTATTTGGAACGATAGTCGGCACGTCCATCGGCAAAGGATTGACCCATTGCTTATCGACAGCGAGCATATGGACGATAAGATTCGCTGTTGCTTCCGAGCAATATATCGGGCCGCTCTTCCAGGAGGAAGAAAGGTTTGTGTAATGATCCGAGTGCGCATGTCTGATTCTTTGATAACCCAAGAAGATCCAAAAATATGACAGGAACATACGTTAGAAAGTAAGCAGTGACATTAGGAATTGTTCCGTAGCGGAAGGCATCAACAGCGATGGGCATTCCCTGCAGGACCTTGTAAAAGGGTGCTTCCCGTCGACTGTTCCTTGATGGTCTGGTTTTTTTAGCCTCCAGCTTCGAAGCCTCTTTCCAAACCTCGTTTTCTCTGAAGGATGTCATAAGAACCGAAAATGCGTTCTTGTCACCATCTGTGGACGACAGTAGCTGTTTCTGCTCTTCTAGCTTTGATTCATCTGCGGTGGATGGCACCAACCCACTGTCGTCGTCTTCAAGGTATTCGTCACCTTCGCCTTCAATAGCAGTGAGATTCGTTTCATCGTCTCCAGTGCCCCAGTCAAAAGTATCGTCCAAAAGGACCGATGAAGTCGACGGCGAAAACATCGGCGAATCGATGTATTTTGGTTCGTCGTCCTCATCCGGAAGAAATAACGGTTTCCTCTGGAGTTCATCCCCTGATGGAGCACCGTTGCTATTTGTGCATTCCGTTGCTAGAGGTTGTGACTGAAGCAAGATAGGAAGCCCGAATGAAGGAAATGCAGCCTCTGTAATCCCAGGTGCAATGCTGACATCCTCAATTTCCTGTGATTGCCTTGTAGAATGTCTCCCAGAGATGTATGTGTAATCGGCATTGTCCAATTGAGGCCCGTCGAATATTTCTATCTCGTCACAGTCTGAATCGATCACGATGACTTCGTCATCAAGACAGTTCCGACTGGATGTTGACGCGGACGGTCGGGGGCACCGCTTGACCTGCGTAGAATTTGGTTTAAAAAATTGATGCAATGTCACAATTGCCTTTTCGTTGTTGTACTTTCGCTTCTTTAGGGGCGGCATACTTAGTTAAAGAAAGCAAAATTAAAACATTGAGAAGAGCAGCAGTGACAGAGACTCCGCAGTTGCTGTCGGCAATTACCGGTACGCCGCACTGACGCCGCTCACTGAGATCGCTTCGCGAATCGCTCGGGCTTCCGTCAGGCTTCCGCTATCCAGAAGTTGATCCACCTGGATAAGTCAATCACTTTTCAGGAGAATTCTTGATCCCATTTTGATTTGCAAATGGTGTTCTATGCAGGGAAGAACTCGCCTGCTGACTGCAACAAGTCGCAGCAAAACCGAGTAAGTCCTTGGTAGTCAGGAAAAGTATTTCCAGTATGGGGAAAGTGTAGCCGGCACACCCTTGTGATGATATTCTTGATGCACTTTGCTCCAGCGTTGGATTACATCCCCGTAAGTACAAGGGCAATTACGGTGTAAACTTAACGCATGAGAATTCTGATCAATGATCGACGATAATCAATCGTTGCGTCCAGCGAACATATAAGTATGATCAACATCATCCTTTCCACCTAGTTTCAGCCTCTGTCTTACCATTCCATGGCCCAAAAGGAAATTCTTTATCGGACGCCATGGCGTCCCCCGGTTGCAGTCAGCGGTGAAGGCATATACCTAGAACTTGAAGATGGTCGTAAGGTGATAGACGCTGTCGGAGGTGCCGCTGTCTCCTGCATCGGAAACGGACATCCAAAGGTGGTCCAGGCCATGAAGGATCAAATAGACAAACTTTCATGTACGAGACATCTAAGGTCTATACCGTTACAACTGACGACACCACCAGACGTGTACAATGTGCAGTTATCAAACGAACCTGCAGAAAAATTGGCAAAGAACCTTATCGAAGGCAGCAACGGCGCTTTTGACATGTGTCTTTTTGTAGCAGGAGGTGAGATTGTCGTTTTTTGCACTATAAATGCATGCACAGACTCGAGATGGTAGGTTCTGAGGCCATGGATGGAATCATAAAACTTGCTCGACAGGTAAGCGATGACAATCATTGGAGCATTGTATAAGCGGTTTACACAGACACTGGCAGTACTTTTTAGAGGTCGGAGAGCCTAAGCGTACGAACTACATAGCTCGGCATTTATCCTTCCATGGCAACACTCTTGGAACTTTATCGCTTGGATATCATCCGGCTCGGCGCGGTCCATACACAGATATAATCAATACCAGCAATTTTCACCATGTTTCACCAGCATATGCGAAGCGCTTTCAGCAGCCCGACGAAACTGAAGAGCAGTATGTAGAACGGTTGAAACAGGAATTGGAGGCCAAGTTCGTAGAGCTGGGGCCTGACACTGTTGCTGCATGTCCGTGAATTGAGTTCTCAAACCCTCGTTCTGCTGTCGTGCTGATCATGTTTAGTTGCGGCAGAGACCGTCGTTGGGGCGACAACAGGCGTTGTTTCCGCTCCAAAAGGTTATTTCAAAGGTCAGCTATCTCAAATAATCATCACCTCAATTTTTCTCATAGGGCGAAGCGATGAAGTCTGTTTGTGAGAAGTTTGGAGCACTCTTTATTCTCGATGAGGTGAGCCTGCACTTCCAGTAACGTCATTGTCGCCAATCAAGCAATGATAAGGTTATGAGTGGAATGGGCCGTGCGTACAATTGTACACTGTTAAACTTGAATGAACGCTGGGCATAGGGATGGGTACGCTACATGGATGGCAGTCGTTCGGTGATAACGTTTCTGTAAGTTTGTCCCTTATACCCTCGACATTTTAATCATCGCGCACCTTCAGCCCGACATCCAGGCGGTCGCGAAAGGGCTTGGTGGAGGGTGGGTGGACACCGCGTTCCGTTTTGGTGCATGAATTAAATCGCACTCAGATATGCATCAATTGGAGCCATTTTACTGTCCAAGAAGGTTGCTGATGGCATCCGGAGTCGGTCAGGTCACTGGCCACATGGGCATACCTACCAGGCGAGTAGGGTCTGATATCATGAACACCATTAACACGTCGTGGTAGGCACATCCGATCTCCTGCGCTGCATCGCTTGCTGTCCAGGAAGTCATCAAATCCGAGAATCTCCTGGAGAACGTTCGTAAACAGGGAGCTTATTTGGGTGCGTAGTTTACTTTATGTGACTGGACTTAGACCCACATGACGAACCGCTCATAGGGAGCCTCTTGGAGCAAAGGCTTCGAGGCCCAAACGCTTTAGCTAAGCCATTTATATTTGACATCCGTGGTGGTGGTGGCTTCTGGGCAGTTGAGTTCGTGAGCGACCCAGAAGTTCAATTAGATCTCAAGGGGCAACGGCTAGCGATGCTTGTTCAAGCTCAGGCATTGAAGAACAGCCTTATCGTGATGGGGATGACAGGTGGGGCCAATGTGGAAGGGACCAGAGGCGAACACATGATGTTCGCACCCGCCTACAACATAAAACAGGAAGAAATTGAGACAATTGTAGAGGTTTTTGTCACGAGCGTTGAGGAGGTCATCAAGGAATTTAGGAAATAGGAAAATGATATCGTAGTTATTACTGTAGCGGCGTAGCCGAGGGCTGCTTATATAAGTCAAGATTGGTATGGGTGGCTGAGGGCGGTCCTTTTTCTTTTCGTATCGCAGGCTAGACGTTTGTTTTCCTTTTGCTCTATCCCAGTCCTCGCAGTTCATATCGATGGCTTGTGGCATGAACTAAATGGACATACCACCAAGTCATTCTCAAGAAGCTACGAGCAGCTCAAGTGCATCTGGATCACACCCACAAATTGACTCGATTACTACGACCTTATCGACTGAATCAAGAAGCCTACGTTCCAGCGCCAGAGTGAAAGCAGCAAAGGAGAGCAACAAATCCAGAGGCAAAGGCAAAGAACGTGATTTATCCTTGCTGGAACAACAACCATCTGCAGCCTCCTCAGCGGCACCTACCGAACCCTCATCCTCACGAGTCACCCGTTCAACTAGCAATTCCGTTAAAGTTACCCGTTCCAAGGACACAACCGCCGGAAAATCAAAATCAAAGGCAGTGTCTGAAGAAGCCCCCTTACGCCCTAATAAGCGGTATGACATGTCTATATTTGTCTGCCTGACTAATTGCTGAGAATCATCAAGGCCCCGTCGGAATCCTCCTGCCCAATCCGTTGCTCTGACCATCAACGAACCCCCTAAAGACATCAAAGGCAAGAAACGCGCTGCACCCGAGCCTAGTTCTGGCGACGAAGATATCGCAGGACCTTCTACCAAACGACCTAGAACCTCATACTCTTTGCGATCAACGACTGTGTCTACGGATCCTTCCACTATGAATCGCAAAACTCGGTATGTTCAAATATCGTATAAGATGGGTGCTGGTGATGATCTCTCTCCAGCTCAAGTGCCGCCAAGGGTAAATCTCCCGCAATGGCTAAGATTGTTGCAAGCACATCCAGGGTCGCAGATGAAGATCTCGAGATGTTTGACGCAGAGTATCGCAACGACGAGTTAGAAGAAAAGTTACTTCAAAACGAAACCGTGAAGCAGACTCACCCAGAGAATCTGGAAAGTAATACGCGCGATAAGTCGGATCATAGTGCTGAAGAAATGGGGCTGGATAGCGAAGATAAAGAGGCAAACGATGACGCAGATACAGAGAACAAGACTGGTGCAGACTCAACGAATGATAGAGGTGTTAGTCAAGGCAACTTCGATGAGTCCGCCGCTATGGCTATCTTTGGTGATTACCGTCAGATTGGATCATATATGTTATCGCAATCTTCTCGATTGAAGACCCTCTTGAATAACATCAAGAGCAGCGCAGAGCCGACAACGAGGCTTCTGAGCTTGCAAGAGCTAAGTGAATTGTTGAGCATCAGCACCGAAGATACACTGGCGGGCGCTTTCCCCGTGGAGTCGTTTGTGAGAGAGCTTGTCAGGATTCTAGGAGGTCAAGGTGCTGAAGAAGACGACGAAGACGATGGAGACCAAGACATGCACGACAGAGACGAGGACGCAGCTCTAGCGGCTGCTCTTTCCATGAGTGGAGGTGGGTACCAAGGGGATGAGAATCTCGAAGCCCAGGTCCTCGCTTGCAGGTGCCTTGCAAATTTAATGGAAGCATTGCCCGGTGTGGCGCATACGGTTGTCTATCATGGTGCCATCCCAGTCCTATGTAGCAAGTTGATTGAAATCTCGTACATTGACCTAGCGGAGCAAACACTGAGTGTAAGTGTTATAGTAATGGCTTGATGCTTATGTCTCATCATACATGCAGACGCTTGAGAAGATCTCAGAAGAATATCCCAGCGCGATCGTCCGGGAAGGAGGCCTGGCTGCTCTGTTGAACTATCTTGACTTCTTCTCTATTGCAGTCCAGCGCACAGCCTTGCAAGCCGCAGCAAATTGCTGTCGCAATGTATCAGCAGAGTATTTTGGCATGGTTCGCGGTGTATGGTCCATCATGCGCAACTGCTTGTCGTACTCAGATCAACGTCTCGTCGAGTTTGCATGCCTCTGTGTTATTCGCGTCATTGACTCCTATAGCCGCACTTCAGTGGAACATCTTGAATCTCTCGTTGACATCGACTTGATCAAAGCCGTCAACCAGCTCCTTCTTCCTGCGGGTGGATCTCCTCTCATCGCGACCAATACATACACGCTACTGTTACGAGCCATGGCGACATCAGCAAGGTCTAGCTCGAAGATAACGCTGACCCTGCTCGAGGCTGATATAGTTGACACCGTGTATCAAATTCTTACTGGTGTTTTACCCTCAGCCGATGAACCCAGCGGCTGGAATCAAGACACAGAAAGCCAAGGTCTTGGTGGTGGGATTGCAGACATGACAGTCATGGAAAATCTTGGGCACCGTCCCAAGGAACAAATAGAAGAAACTTTGGGGCTTATTTCTGAACTTATGCCTCCACTCCCGAAAGGTGAGTAAAACGTCTGATCATCCGTACTTCTAACTTAAGTTATTCTAGATGGCGTTTTTGACCACAAAGCTTACACCGAGAAGTCTCTAGCACGTCTCGTCAAGGCTAAGGCCAAAGCTGAGAGAGCTGCTGCGCGTCAGGCTACGACCGCCACTGTAGCTTCTGCATCTCAGCCAGTCTCGGAAGCTGGCCCTTCCACCCCAGCTGATAACCCATCGCCCGAAACGCACACAGCAGACAGTGGGACTCAGGAACCAGAAGATCGACGGGCTGGGGATGCAAAGAAAGAATGCGCACCCGATCGGACAGAATTACTCCGTTCCCGACCTGAAGCCGTTGGCCGATTCATGCAACTAACTGTTCCAGTCCTGATTGACGTGTACGCGGCAAGCGTATACGCTCCGGTACGAATCAAAACCCTAACTGCATTGCTTAAGGCTGTCAGTTTCCTTGACGCGGATGGACTTAAGGGTGTCTTGACGGTATATCTTCTCTTCAACCTACTTTTGTTCTAGTTCTGATTGTTTCTTAGTTTGTTCCTGTTGCAAGCTTTGCTTCCTCCATATTGTCATCCAAAGATCACCCGTCGTTGGTCATCGGGGCATTGCAGTTAGTTGACCTGCTCCTAGCAAAACAGCCACAGCTGTACAAACCCACGTTCCGGAGAGAAGGCGTATTCCATGAAGTTGACAGTTTGGCAAGTCGGACTCTGAGCCAGTCTCCAAAATCCAAAGACAAGGACAAGGACAAAGAATCGCCATCGGCACCAGACTCCGGCAATGTTACACCGGCTCCAATGATACCCCCTTCTTCCATTCCGGGATATCGGAAGTTGTCTTCTCTATCTTTGGAGCCTGAAGATGCGATCACACTACGCGCTCGGGTCATACAATTCCGGTATCTCAGGGTAGATGAAGGGAAGGAAGAGGACGACTCTTTCGATTTTCTTCGTCGGCTAAATGACCAGCTCTCCTCCTCAGTAGCAACTGAAAAAGAAATGACAGATGCATTACGCGAGCTAGCTGACCTGTTCGCTTCGCCTCGTACGTCTGTATCGAGCTTTGAATTGATGCAAAGTGGAGTTGTAGATGGCTTGCTTCGTTTGGCAACGGATCAAGATAGAGCGGGTATGACAACGGGTATCCCTTAACCTTCTCAAAACTGATAACGTGTTTTAGTTTCCATTGGTAGACGAAAAGAGCTTCTATTCAACGCCTTCGCCTCTCGCAAAATAAAGCAACTGATCAACAACCAAACACCGTTGGCCACGCTTGTAAAGAAGCTGCAAGAAAGCCTTACAAAGATCGAGTCTTTTGATGTCGTGACTGTGGCACAAAATATGGACGGTGAGCTTATAATATGCGACCTATCAACCTTTACTTATAATCTTAAAGATTCTAAGCGTAGCTCGCCGTCATTGTTAGCACGGCAGTTGCGACTGAGGCTACAGGCCGACGAAAGCGCTGATATCCCTCGTAACCTGCAGAATATCGTAGTTTCAATACATGCCATAGCAACATTCCAGGCACTCCATGATTACCTCCGGCCACGTGTTGCTGGCTTGATTGGTAGCGGCTCGCGTCTCTCTGGAATGCTCGCTGCGATTGCTGCTGGTTTGGGTGGACCATTATCCGGCGCTGTTCTTGACAATCCTCCACCATCCAAAAGCTCGACGGGACCGACTGATGCTGCGACTGCGTCATCTTCGACTGGATCAAACTCCGCTACTAGTGGTCCTCGACGTAGCTGGCGGCTTAGCGCCAAGGTTGCGAACAGTTCTGCTAATGAAGTCAATGATGAAGGTGAGGCTCAGGCTGCAACAAGTGCACAAACGAGCGGGTCAACCGTGGGATCCACTCCTAGTGATGCTCCGATACACTCAGGATTCGCAGCAGACTTCACCGACGATGAAGTTGGTGCAGAGGTTTTCGACGAAGAAGTTGACCAAGATCAGTCCACTGCAGACAAGACCGTAACACTTGCAATAGCTGAAGGTACCCCTGACTCATTCTTCTCCTCGTGTTGCTAACATCGTCATCGTTCAAGATGGTTCCAAAGTCGAGGCCCAAACTCCGGATGGAACTCGAATTACTACGCCCAATTCTTCTTTAATTGGTGCACACTCACCCCATGGTGGTCAGGTGGCCAAGGCGTCGTACGCAGCTGCGCTGAAAGCGAAGCCAACGGACTGGCATCTCGAGTTTTCTATGGATGACCATGTTCTACCCTTGGATTTGACAATATACGGGGCAATACATCAGCACGAAACCCGAAAGAAGAGCGGAATGCATCCAAGTATGTTCTGGCAAGGCATGTACACAATCAAGTTCAAGAAGGTACCTGGTCCACCACCAGCGGATTGTCAGTAATTATTTCGTTTCGCGAGCCCTCTCTTACTGCCCTTACATTAGATGCTAACGAGAATAGCTCTAAAATTCGCTCTCCAACTCCGCCCTTGTCTTCTCTACCAGAAGACGCGCCGCACGCCAAGATTCTGCGACTTCTGCGAGTCCTGCATCAATTGAACATGGCCGAAAGTGAACGAACGGCCTTCGCTGGTGAAAAAAGAAATCTACCAGAATCTGCCTTTATCAATAACAAACTAACGGCAAAGCTCACGCGACAGTTGGAGGAGCCAATGATTGTTGCCAGGTAAATGCCAGTTGAATCTATGACGTAGTACTTACAACTGCCATTAGCTCCTGCTTGCCAGACTGGGCGTTAGATCTTCCTCAACATTTCCCATTCCTCTTCCCCTTTGCTACTCGCTACAATTTCTTGCAGTCTACTTCGTTTGGTTATGCTCGCCTTATTTTGAAATGGCAAAGCCAACAATCTCGCGGCCAAGATTCTTCACGTCGGGACGATGGGATGGGATTCCTTGGCCGTTTACAGCGCCAGAAAGTTCGAATTTCAAGAAGACATATACTAGAATCTGCCGTAAAGGTGTTTGAACTCTATGGCTCTTCGTCATCGATCCTGGAGGTTGAATACTTCGAGGAAGTTGGTACTGGGTTAGGGCCTACTCTTGAATTTTATTCTTTGGTATCGAAAGAGTTTGCACGCAAGGACCTCAAAATTTGGAGAGACGTAGATCCTCAAGGAAATGGTCTCTATGTACACCATCCCCAAGGCCTCTATCCAGCGCCAATAAGTCCAGAAGATGTCGCAAACGATGGTGGGCAGTGAGTAGCAGCCGTTTTCATTTAATCCTTTGAGTTAATTCAGTTGAAGGAAACGAACACATATTGTTCGAGTCATCGGACAATTTGTTGCGAAAGCCATGTTGGACTCCCGTATCATCGACCTGAACTTCAACAAGATCTTCCTCAAGCACGTACTTGGCGAAGAAGTGCCATTGACTATCGCTTCTCTCAAGGTAATTCCCTTTGATGCATTCATCATCTATTACTGAAACAATTCAAGCTTGTCGATATCGAACTCGCGAACTCTCTAGCGAAACTTCAAAGTATGGCAGCAGGACATAATTCCAATGATAAGGTAAGTCACATTACATCATGTCCGGCGCCAGACTGATTGACGGTAATTGCAAGCTTGCTCGTAAAATTGCACTAGTAGAAGGCAGTATAGAAGATCTGGCACTGGATTTCACCATCCCTGGCTATGATATTGAACTCAAAGTAAGACGTTTTCCTAGTTTGACCGTTGCCAGCTAAGGTACCTTGATAGCCTGGCGGGCGAGATATTGCAGTCTCATCGGAGAACGTGGAGGAGTACACCAATGCTGTGCTTGACGCGATTCTAGGGAAGGGGGTCCAAATTCAGGCCAAGGCCTTTAAGGAAGGATTCTCAAAAGTTTTCCCCGTCTCAGACTTGCAAGCCTTCTCTGCGGATGAGCTGGCCATGCTGTTCGGTAATTCAGACGAGGATTGGACCATTGAGAGTAAGTTATTTGAAGCGGCTCCAAGCAGAAAGCTTAAAGATATTGTAGCGCTAAGCGAAGCAATCAAAGCTGATCACGGCTTCAACGTTGATAGCAAAGCTATCCGAGACCTCACTGAGGTTATGTCTCAATACGATTTACCGAAACGACGTGCCTTCCTGCAATTCATAACTGGTAGTCCGAAGCTGCCAATCGGAGGTATGTCATTCAAGCGCCATTAGAAATGACCAAGCTTTGATAGTATACCCTGTAGGTTTCCGAGGTTTGAATCCTCCACTGACAGTGGTTCGCAAGCCCCATGAGGCACCTCTAACCGCGGACGATTACTTGCCCAGTGTCATGACCTGCGTCAATTATCTCAAACTCCCAGAATATAGTTCAAAGCTCGTTACGAAAGAAAAATTGCAGACAGCAATTCAAGAAGGAATTGGCAGTTTCCACTTATCATAATAGTTTCCTTTCGTCATTTCTTTTGTCGGACAGCAATCTCCTGTATTCAGTATAATTTCATGTTTGCAATAGATCCTCGAAATATTTACTACAAGTTGAGCGACCTTGGTACTGCAGTGGTCCTCCGATGACTAAGCAATGCATTTATTGGCTGTGGGATTTGTCAGTATTGTGTGCGCTCTTTCCTCTCATCCAACGCCATGTCTAAACACCATCCCGGTATGTCTTCTATCTTACCAGTAAGCCAGGCGTACTCACCGTTTTATAGATCTTATAATGTGCCGGCGCCAACCTGGCATAGGTGTGTTGCGTTCTTGTGATCCGTGTGATTCGAACTAACGGTACCTGCCCTCCAGCCATCGGTCGTCTTTGTGAGAAATGCGATGGGAAATGGTACGCGTCAAGTTTTTAATACAGGCACCAGCTAATTGCCTTCATAGCCCCGTTTGTGATTCGTACGTCAGACCAGAGACACTGGTACGCATTTGTGATGAGTGTAACTTCGGTACCTATGGCGGTCGTTGCATCATTTGTGGCTCACCTGGTAAGTACATGTACTATATGGATGCACGACAATGCTTATGGACTTAGGCATATCCGACGCATATTATTGTGCTGAGTGTACGCGTTTGGAGAAAGACCGTGACGGATGTCCAAAGATTGTGAACCTGGGTGCCAGCAGGACAGACCTCTTTTATGAGAGGCGTCGGTTAGGTATGGCCCCCTTTTGATGCAGTTGATTCACTAGCACGGACTAACATTTTTGTTCAGGATTTAAAAAAGGGTAGACTGCCTATTTTACATGTATCTTGTGGAAACGAAAAAGCAATAGCAATACATCATCTTAAATTAACTTGCCGTACACGTCATAAGGTATAATGGGTGGTCTGACATCTTGTTCGTCTATCATCATATGTTGCCTGGATAACTCATGGTTTACGCATTAACGTGCAAAGCAACTAGCACTCACTTGAATGTTTGCATATTGACCTGATGTATCAGACTGTCATTAATTGTGTATATGATGTGCCGTTCTCCTCACCTTTGACTTGAATACGATGAAGAAATGCGACTCATCATGGGTATCAACTTGCAGACAATTATGGCACAGGTCGCGACAGCAGTAAACGCATCTGAACCATTCTCCTTTTATTTGTTCGACGCAGCAGTCGCACACTGCAGGTTTATGCACCAGCTTCTGCAAATAGCCTTGGCATATTGTCAGTTGAATTTCATCTACTGTTGCCGGATACAACCTTTAGGTTCATCGGTCAAGAAAGGTTCTTCCACAGGCCCGGCCGGCGTGCTATACCTGAATGACATCGTAAATATCAAACAGATCAGGGATGACACAGCAAGACGCTTACATGATAGACAGGAAGGGTGCTGGTGACTCCAACGGTCTATCTACAAGTCGAGGTAGCCTGAAAAAGACATGGTTGGGGTTGTGAACTTCGTGCGAGCGCTCTTCACAGATCTGGCACTATTTCGAACCATTTAGCATAAGTAATACATGGATAGCCTACACTCACAAGGTTGAAGCTAGTCGGCAAGGAAGGACAATTAGCGCATTGGTATCGCACTCCGACTATCATCTACGACGCGCATTGAGAACTTTATGGAAGGACCACGATGATTATCCTACCTGTCGACAGCAATTGCAAGATATTTGGTGATCTACCCGGTCTAGAGGGTTTACCCCAAGACTAGCAGAGATATCCACCCGAGAGGTGCTGGGGTTTGCTGATGCACTTGGAAGGACAGTGCGCCCAACCGTCGCTGTCTCTGAGGGATCAATACGTCTTGCTATGTTACTCAATCGGTTGACCTGTATGGTTCAATTAGGAATGCCAAGCACGGCGACCAAGACTTCCACCTTCTCAGCATCCATATTATAAGGGATCTGGCCAAATCCGTGGTCAGGGAAACAACATGAAGCATATGCAAGCGAATACCTTCAACATAATGTGGGTTGAGTCATGGCCACCGTCTGAGGGATCCAAGTTGCCAGGTAGTCCTGCGGCTTCACAATACTGGCAGATGTCGACGCCGCAAAAGGGGCAATGAAAGCGTGCACCAACGATCTCTTGCCGACAACTGAGAAGACTATCTGAAAAGTGGTTCGTCTCGTTGATGGCACACACACGTACTTCATACAGTTTACTCCACGGTGCAAAAGAGCTTCCGAATGTTAGTTGAAGACCTGGAGAAGACGGTGTTAACCTACGTTGTTCTTCCTGATGGGGGTGCACTCTGAATGACATTGACACGTCCACATCCGGAACAACGATAAATGCGTGGTTAGGATGCAAGTCGTGCACTTGACTGTTAGGCAATTGGGTTTTTTAATATTCAACGTGATTTAGAATCAATTTACCTGTAGCATGATTGACACATGTAAATCTCAGGCTTGTTACATACCGCGCACTTGTAGCGCTTTTTGTCAGTCTCATTCCCACACATTGAACATACGCGAACAGTACTGTCGTCCTGCTCTTTTCAAGGACAAAAAAAAGGCAAACGTCAGAAACAAAACGATATGACAAATACAACTCACGAAGGTCAATCCATCGGTTGCTTTCCCATATTTGTTCCCTGAATGCATGTCGAAGCTTGCCTTTTTGCGGAGCTGACCGGTGCCAGCCTTGAACAGCAGTCGACGTTGAAGCGGCCGACAGAGGAGAAGAATCGCGATCCAGGCCAGAGTCGATCGCGTGCCGTACCCCGTAGGATTGTACACATTCTGCGCATAACTCGTAGCCAGAAGATCTGATCGTACTTGTGCCTCCTGCATTGCTGATGGGCAGAGGCGGTAATGGTCTATTACGATCAGGGCTGGAGAGAGATACGGAGCTGGAAACTATCGTTCTGGATGACGCTGGGGACAGATAGAAATCATGCTGTGGAGGAGTGAGGGGGTCGTGAAGTGTCAACGAAGATAGACTGCTGCTGTTGGAGTTCGGCGCTCCTGGTGACTTGGGTCCACAAGTAGAACAAACGTAACGCATAGTTTCAAGTAAAAGACCACAATGAGAACAGTCTGTTACGACCTTCGGTGGTGCTGAAGTCGTGATCTGAGGGAGGAAGAGTTCATAATCTTGGTCTCCGTGCGAATGTTCCTCAAGAGAAATGCTTGATACATAGTCGAGAGAACCCCAGTCCTCTGGAATAACGCGCCGTTGGGAAGCTAACCAAGCGAGTTGCATGGAAGAAGGTCTGCGATGAATATCCTGTTCGTCTGGGAGAGATGGTTCGCGATACTGATCGTACTCTTGAGGGTCATGATGCGAGACTGCGGGCGTATATTCGTAATAATACCTTCCACGTGTATCTTTTTCCAACGAGAAACTCCCACCGATCGGTTCGGAATCGACTTGCGATACGGTGTCCGTTGCCCTTGACTTGCTTTGGATGTTCCCAATATTCGCAAGGTTATTTAGCGAAGATTGTTCTCGTAACCAGGCAGCATGTCTGGCGTTGACGGCCGGTGGTTCGAAATTGATACTTGACCAGTCGCCTTCCTGTTCCTCTTGTAGGTCATCAGGTGCGTCTGGCAGCTGTGGCGCAGCATCCGGTGCTCTCTGTGTCCCAGACGGAGAACCTTCCGGTTCGGCTCCTTGCTCTCTTTCAACCGACATCCAGCTGGAGCTTGACAAATGCAGAGACCGAGTTTCGTGCTCCGCAGCATGCCGTCCATTGGGTACCTGCGATGATACGATGTAATCACGGGAGCTCACGGTCACGTCATCGTCGTCGAATTCGCGCCTGACAGACCCAAACGAGAAGGATGGCTGGCTTTCGCTGTCATCACGGTAATCGTCTAAACTTGCTGTGTCTGAGAGGCGACCGTCATAATCTATGTTCACCTCGAGATGCATAGTAATTCTTCTTGATCCTGTACTGCGTCCAGAATAGTTGGAGGAGTTGGAAGAAAGTGGGATGTCGTCGTTCCCCGTGCCGTCGTTAAAGAACGAAATAGCTTCAGACAAGTCATCTTCTGTCAGAATGTTCGATGTCTCTTTATCGTCATCCGTGTAAGAGATTGTGTAGGACTCTCCGAGAGAAAAGCATTCTTCGACCTGTTTACATGCATTTGAGTGCTGCGAGGAAGATCAAACTTGTATACCTCCCTTGCTGCGCAAAAGATCATACGTGCAGTTCCGTGCGGACTTGAAGCTAATTTTCCTCTTTGTCCGGTTGAATGTACATTTCACGAGAAGCTGCTTCTCCGGCCGCGCGTAATAAGACATGAGATCGATGCCTGCGCACGAAGGGCCGCTGGACTCGGAGTCCTTGTCCACGGTGCGGTGCTATCTCTGACTCCGACCCTAACCTTGAACTGGGGTTTGGTTACAGCCGGGTGTCAAATATCAGATGCTTTAGGCCATCCATACATATGTTTATTATTATACCCGGTAGTACCTCCCGTCCATGTTGGCTGCAACTACCCTGCACCGAATCGGTCTCTATAATTCCTCTCAGCGTTTTCTGCTTAGATCAATGCAATCCTTATCTCATCCACATGATTGGAAGGCTGCGGCGCCAGGAGCTCCTGTTGGCACAGTCACCTTCGCAGCACAGAAGAGCCTCTCTAAGTTGCCGGTTCCAGAATTACCTCAAACTTTGGCTCGCTTAACGGAAACTTTGAAGCCTATAGCTTGGTCCGACCAGGAATATAGTGCGGTCGAGCAGAAGATCCACGACTTTGCAACAGGAAAGGGTCCAGAACTTCAAAAGCGTTTGCTCGAGCGTTTTCAAGCAACCCCTCACTGGCTTGAGGAGTGGTGGGATAACGGTGCTTATCTTGGATATAGAGACTCGGTAATGATTTGTCCTTGATGATAACGCGCAGCTGAACGAGAACAGGTTGTGATCAACGTGTCTTATTACTGTACGCGACGATTTACATCGTAGTGTCATTGACATATCGAATCACTTCCTCAGATGGTTTTGATGCACATCCACCGCACCTGCCACAGACTTCTGTAGCGCGGGCAGCTGGCATCGCCCGTGCTGCCATGATATTTCGGCAGCAGCTTAAGAATGGTTCGCTGAAGCCTGATGAAACCAAAGAAGGTCCGATCTGCATGGACACTTATCGGTAAGGATGGCGAATTCTCCCTGAAATAGTCCCCTGTAATGTCATGCAGATGGATGTTCGATTGTTGTCGAGTACCTGGACAACAGGGTTTCGATCGGAGCGTCACCTATGCAAAATCGGGTGATACTGGAAACTCTGGTCATATCATTGTCATACGTAACAACAGGTTCTGGAAAGTCGAGGCAACAGACAACGGCCGGATCCTTAGCACGGCGGAATTTGAGAAGTTGGTCTGTCTCCTGTAATTCAGACATGCGTTGAGACTCGTTTCGCAGACAAATCCAGCATATATACGAGAACAGTGCGGGAAATTACCCTGGCGTGGGTGTTTTGACGGCCTCCAACCGTGATATTTGGGCAAAGGCATTGTTGTTCCTTGCTGTTTTGCTCCCGAAACTCATACCAGTCTTTCAGGATTACGCACATCTAGCCGCTGACGCTCGGAATACCGCTATTATTCGCGATATTCACTCAGCGGCATTCATCATATCTTTGGATTCATCTACGCCTACTACACCTGAACACCATAGTCGAGCCCTGTGGCACGGTGATGTCGTGGATGGTCTCCCTGTCGGGCTCAGGAATCGTTGGGTCGACAAACCTGTGCAGTTCGTTATCTTTGACAACGCCTATGCCGGTGTCATGGGAGAACATTCGGTGATGGACGGCACACCGGTAGTCAGACTGTGTGATGATGTCCTAGAGATGTTGAGTGACCCCAATTTTGACCATGGATCTGGCAACTCCAGTGCGGTAACAACGCCCTTAGACTGGGAGGTGTCGCCGAGTATCTTGGATGCGATAGCCAAAGCAGACATCGCAGCTCGGGAGCTCATCGAGAGCCAAGCATTGAGTTACCATCTGACGCGTTATGGAAAGGCAGCTATCAAGGCTTTCAAAGTTTCACCAGATTCTTGGGCACAGATGGTCATTCAGCTGGCGTACAGGCGCCTCATTGGGAACGAGAACCGAAAAGGCGGCACGTACGAAGCGTCGTCCACACGCAAGTTCTACAAAGGGCGCACGGAAGTGATACGAGTGGTGACGAGTAATTCAGATGAATGGGTCAGGAGCATGGATGATCCTACGATCAAAAAGGAGAGTCGAAAAAAGCTCTTTGATGCTGCAACTCGGAAGCATGCTGCACTCGCCAAGGAGGCTAGTCGAGCGCAAGGTGTCGACCGCCATTTACTTGGTATGTTCGACCACTGTGAGCCTGGTATGAGACGATTGATCATATCTTGGTAGGTCTGAAGAAATTGGTGAAAGAAGGAGAAGAATTGCCCGCGCTTTTCACGGATCCTGTCTTTACAAGAGCTTCATATTGGATATTAAGCACTTCTGCCGTCTTCTCAAAGCATTTTCCTGTTTATGGCTGGGGCGAGGTACGGCGATGTTCCTTTCGTAGAACTGATTACTGAGGTACCTTAGGTCGTACCAGATGGCTTTGGAGTTGCATACATGACCGGCTACGACGACCGTCTACAATATACCATCACGTCACGGAAAGAGATGCCCAATATCAAGTTCTGTGAGGAAATTGCCAAGGCGGCAGAGGACGTTTATGACTTGCACATCACCAAATCTAGACTGTAATTATTGATGTCCATGCATTCCATGTCTCCTAGTGGCTGTACGATCAACATAGAAGCACAGACATTTTCGAATAAGTTGCTTTAAAAATAAAAATAAAAATACAAGAAATGTACACTATAATAGACACTTAAGGATAAGAAGTAGACCGCACGTGTAGTTCGCGGATATATAACTTTGCGCTTGCATCAGGAGGATATATTATCAGCTTTATAGCTCGTAACCAGGAAGGCGAGGATCGTTTTCTCGCATGATCAGTGGTCCTGTTTGCATCATCTTTCTGTCGCTTCAACGGTTGTGGCTTATTCCAACCACCAGATAAGCGCTTGAGAAAAGAGCTGCTAGTCTTGGAAAAGGTCGAGTGGCGTCGCACTCGTGAAGGTAATGAGAGTTTCCGGAATGGAGTCGAGAAATTTCTGCTTGGACGCCGCGTCAGCAGAGGCGATTCGGGTGCATCGTCTGAGCATATATATGTGTTAGGTTCCTTGACGATATCTTCGTGAGGACAGGTCTGAGAAGCGTCCATCACGCAGACTTCGCCCAGTGAGGGAAAGCATAAAATATCGCTCGTAGGATGCTTAGCATTACATGTTAGATTGTTGGCAGCCTCGGAGTAACGATGGAACTAACCTTGTCAATATGTTCACTGTTTAGTGATACTGATGAACTATCAGTGGGGGCACATCTCTCCATCAAGTTGTCGGAGCGAGATTCCAAGCTAAAGAAACCTGAATAACGATTAACGCGTCATGGATCGCGGATACGAGTTTGAACGTTACGGACCAGGCGGTTGTGGAAGGCAACAGTCTTCTTTCACGACAACAACACCGTGAAGTATTTCCGTTATTCGCCTTCCGGTTAACACGGTCGATGCCAAGAGCCAGAGAATGTGAAGGAGGAAGAGCGGAGGCAGAAGATAGACGAGGAGGACGAGAAAGAGAGTAAAAGTGAAGATGAACATCTCTGTAGTGATAGAAGAGACTAGGGATGGACTGGTGCTTTATACAATTCAAAGGAGAGGCTGACAGCCATGGCAGTGGCTGTCGATCGTTCGGTTTACGGAAACGCAACATACCTTTGTTTGCACCGGGGAAGTACACCAAACACCGAGGCTTCACAAGGATGTCAACAAATCGCTTTGAGCCCTCGCAAATCAAGAACAAAATCAAGCGAGAAGAACTAACGCACAGGAAGAAAAAAGCAAAGAGCCAGGAAAAACTAAAGAGGCGACTAGCGCTAGCAAAAGCGGAAGGCAATGACCCCGCCGCGAAGAAAGTGAGCAATCGTCATCCGAGTTGTAGCGCTCTCTTCACGAACTTAGAAACGTCGTGAACAAAATGTTCCCCGGACGCTCGACAACATGCGAGAGTATGACCCGACTACGATTCCAATAGCGGGACCATCCAATGAACTGGCGGCGGAAGACCAAGACGAGATCGCGGCTGATATCGCCTCTGACCCCTTCTCCCAATATTTTGCTACAGACGATCCCACAATTCCCCCTAAAGTACTTGTCACGACGTCGCCGAAGGCGTCAAAGACTACGTACGAATTCTGCGACGAGCTAGTGGGCGTATTTCCTGGCGCAGAGTTTATACGGCGAAAGAAAGGGAAAGGCTTCGAGATGGGAAGGATCGCGGGATGGGCCGCAGGGAGAGGGTATAAACACCTTTTGGTAGTGAACGAGGATATGAAGAAGCCAAGTAAGATATCCGATTTTGCGTCTTTTTTTTTTGTTTTTTGGCTGAAGCAAATCCCTAGACGCTATCACACTGGTATATCTACCAAACGGACCGACGGCCTACTTCAAGCTTACGTCTATAGAGCTGACGAAAGACATTTTTGTGCGTTGGTATCGTTGACGATAAGGCTGCAGATAACTCAACACCACGTCTTTCAGGGTCACGCACGAGCAACGCCACACCACCCAGAACTGGTCCTCAACAATTTCACGACGCGACTTGGACATCTCGTAGGACGGATGTTCCAAACGACGTTCCCTCCCATGCCCGAATTCCAAGGAAGACAGGTAGTAACACTCCACAACCAGCGCGATTTCCTGTTCTTCCGGCGACATCGGTAAGATGATTTCACCTCTGTTGGAAATTTCATTTTTTTTTCAACATCGGCATTGAAATAGATATGCTTTCCGTTCCGACGAGAAAGTGGCCCTGCAAGAGATTGGTCCTCGTTTCACTCTGAAGCTGAAATGGCTGAAGAAGAATATTCCTGCCGTTAGAAGCTTTGGCGAAGCACCTAAGCCGCTAGAATTCGACTCGGAGGAAGAGTCTGCAGAAAGCGCAGAAGGAGAACCAACTGTCGCGAAAATTGTACCACCCAAAGAAGACCAGTATATCTGGCAGTGGAAGGTAGATCTGCCAAACAGAATTAAGGCTTCTGGTGACTCAACTTGTTCTTTCCCAGCCGGATCTAGAAGTGACAAGAAAGACGTTCTTCCTGTAAAAAACGAAGGCATACCCCCAAAATTGCATCGGCCATGGAATGGTCGCAATATCCATTAAATATTAATAGAACAATGTTCGATATTGTACAGGTAAAAGGAGCGATAGCATCAGCAAAGATGTATAGACTATGAGAAATCGCTTATTAGCGTTCAACGAGCGTGGTTCCAGTAGCCGGTGGTGAAAAGGTCGGGTTGTGACGCTTTAGGCGAGTTCGAGACCTTCTAGGTGGCAGTGGGGTGAAAATATCTGGGGTCCCTGGATCGTATGGAAGGAATATTAGACCATAGGTGCTGTAGTTACGAGAAGTAAAAGCCTCCTTGGTTGTAGGAAGGGCAACTCGTAATGGACCAGTCGAGTGGAGGACTTGGAATAGCATTTGTCATTTGCGCTGGATTAACCTTGGGTAAGAACTCACTGGTGGGACGCTTGCGCAGATGATGGCGAATAAATAAAGCAATCAGCGTTGTGACGATCGCAAAGGCAATAACGGCTCCGCAGATGATGGCAGCGATGTTTGGTTTGGTCCACACTATGTGTTCGGACTTTGTTCCGATGTCGGCGACTGTGATTTGGATACTCTCAATAGAGAGAAAGGAAGTGTTGGTGAGGAGAGTCAAAGAGAGCGTGTGTTTCCCTTGTTGTAACGTAGGTGAGGAGTAAAGAATGTGGGGGCGTTCGCTATTGAACGCTAGTGAGGTATTGTCTTGGCCGTCCAACATGAACGACACAGGTGAAGTAGCAACATTGACCATCCCTGCGGAGCCAGCGATGGATAAAGCGGATCCTAGTGACGGTGAGCATGCTTTTGCGAATAAACGGAGTATTGAACTTGCCATCGAAATCAAAGGTTGCCGTTGCGTTCTGCTCTATAGTAAAGTGAGCAGACGGAAGAACCGCCCAATGACCTGTATAGGTGATCCTAGGATCCCTATGGTCGACGGCCATGAAGCGTGCCATGGTAGCACTAGGGCAGAGGGAGTAACATTCAGGATAAAGGAAAATGTGTGAGAGAGAAGAGAAGATATAAGTGTAGCGTGGTGAGAACAAGAGCTGTCGAGCCTGCGATGGATATCAACTGTCGTAAAGAGAGCCAGATTTGCATCGAGTATTGCCTTTTGTCGTGAGATGCGGCCAACGTACGCATACGCGCCGCGCCGTAAAGCTGTCATGACGAGTCTTGGAAGTTCGAAGCAGGAATCACACAGACCAGATCAGATTCGAGCCTGCGAACGATCAGCGCTTCGGATTCCCACTAGTTAGATCCTGGATCCACGGAGTCGAGCAATAGAATATCACTTGGAGCCAACGCTACAAGGGATTGCCGAGCGGACAGTAAAGAGGTGAAACCCAGGAAAACATTTACTAGTCAGCACTCTGACTCGCTGCTCCAAGGTAAAATACCGATAAAGCGAAGAAGAAAGAACTTGGTAAACGCCACCGTTGGGGCCCATGTACGTAGTCTTGCACTACCGCTAGAGTTAGCGACCGTCAACCGCTGTTGCCAGGTCGTAAGGGAGTTTCACGATGCAAGGCGCGGTCTCCATAGAAATTGGTAGGCCAGTTGGAGAGATTCGAGCAGATTCACGGACGTTCAATTGAACGATCCGCGCTGTGTTGCGTTCCTAATTTAGAGAGAAGTTGTTATCTCCGCTAGATCTCCACGTCGCTTCCGACACTATGTACGGGTGATTTATTAAAACTCTGTTCCTTGGCTGTCGCATTATCAGCACTTACCAAGTGCAGGAATCAGGGATGCACAACTATCAGAAGAAGTAGTGAATATATGGTTATAGAAAATTTCGAGCGCGGACCTAGTTATCGAACAAATGCGGCAGCTACACGCAAAGCGTATTCTGGAAGTGCGCAATTTATGTCAAGAATCTGCTACAAAGGTATAAGATGGATGTTCGAGACTTGCAATTTGACTCTTGACGTTGCGATAGATAGAGGTCTGTTCAGTCTTATAGTGCAGTGGCGTGCCTGAAGGCATATGCTTCTAGACACGGTGGATGTCATGAAGGGGATGTCTGGGTCGGCATAAATCATCGCTTACTGTGACTCGCATTGATGGACGTCGCGACAGGACCCACCTCAACAGGTCATTGAAGACTGCGCGAGGGGATCAGGTATGCATGTTATTGGAATTCCTCGGAACTATAATCAGGGTCTTGCGCAAGCCGGGTAGGCATAGGGCAGCCGCATTTCAAAAGACGGTACTTGACTACAAAAACCGGGTGCCTTGCTAGAAATCAAGCAGCTCGGAGATGCGTTTCATTTATTATCTATACATAGTACGTACCTAAGATAAATACTGCACGTTGCGGATCAGAACAAGAATTTGACATTTTTGTAATAGTCTAGGAGCGGGTTCTCCCCACTGCGTAGCCTCGTTCTGCCAGTGTCCGCGTAAGTGTTCATGAATTCCGCATGCGTAAAAACGCTGGATTTGCGTTCACCAACAGGCAGACCGGTCGACGATGTTACCCCGTCAAGCGGTGCTCGTCTGTTGCTTGATCGGTAGGAGAAAAAGAAGTCTTGACCAAGTGCGAAAGACGTTGAGCTGGATGATAATGGGGAAGTCCATGATGTATCTGACGACGACGAGTCCAGAGATTGGTCAAGCGAGGGCTGAGAAAGCATGTGTTCGTACATGTCTCTCAGCTGTTCAAAATTTGTTGGGAAGAAAATGTCAAAGTAACCCTGCCTTACGAGCAATGTGGAGCATGGTACAGTGGTATTCCTGAATCGCGTCTGGACAACGGGGGCGTTAATTCCAGAGATGGTGTCGGGTAAAGATGAAAAGTCGGAAAGAAGGAGTCTATGCCGTGGAAAATAGTCTCGGAGAGTCCTGAGTAAACTCAGTAGTCGGGTAGGAATATATTCTTCTACAGAGAGGTTCGGAGCAAACGGAAAGGTCGAGAATATCTTCCTAACGGTGTCTGACGACAATAAAAATCGACTTATTGGTGGCTGCCGACCAAACTTGTTCCGGAGGTCAAGGAAAGAAGTAATCAACGGATCGGTGACGGGAGAATACAACATGTCGAATTCTCCTTCATGGTCAATAGTAACAACGCCCTGATAGGGTTGCAAAGTTCGTAGGTTATACCTCACGACGTCGTGAGCAAAGTTGTCCTATCAGATGTGTCGGATCATTCTAGTCTGGTCAACTAAATGCAATGACTTACGACAACTTCCATGGCGACGAAGAAACAAGGTGCTGGCTCTCGGGTGTTCCAGCGGAATATGCTCTTGTTTGTTACTTTAGCGCAGGGGTGGCGCTGCGATAGCTTTTGCCTTTGCAACTGTGCCAAATTTCCGCTAATCTCGATGATGTTGTAACGGGTGCGGTCATATACGTCCGGATAGTCTTCTTGAATGCAGTCGAGAATATCTCTCGCTAGACTACCGTTTCCCGCCCCAATCTCGTAAATGATGAAGTCTTCATAAGGGAAATATTTCAGAAGATATTCAGACACGAGGCAATGAGCTATTGCTCGTCCGTACCACGGCTGAGCTGGGGAGTGAGACTACAGAACACCTTGACAATTGATAGACTACCTTGAACAACTCTGTCGGCGTGTGCCATAGCTGTCTTCCTGGACCGTCGGGTTTGTCCACGCCGTAGGCAGTGTACTTCTTGGCAACCTCTTCCTGAAACTCCGCGGAGTCTCTCAGAGATGGAAAGTTGAAATACATGTCGTGAGTGTCAAAGATTGTCGCCTGCCTCGCAAAGTAACCATAATATGGATTGTACAACGAATCTTCTACGAAATCGCGTGCAAGCATCTTGACACCGCGGGGTGGAGTCGTCTGTTTTTCGAGGTCATTTGCGGTCACCAACTCGTATTCCTTGACTTCCTCCTCTGGCTTCTCGCTAAATGATCCCTTGTTATAATTCCATTTATCCTTTGGCTCATTCTTCTTGGACGAAGCAAGTTGAAGTTGGAGTGTAGTCGAGAATGCGCGTCGGATGGTATTATGGTGGGATATGCATCGTCTGTAGGCCGCAACGCCCAAAAATGACATGAACGTCGCAGAGGGGACTGTGTTTAATGTTGTTGAGACTGTATGAGTGCGGATCAGCGTGTCGCGGCTTGTCACATATCTTGATTCCTGGTCATGGAATCGACAGAACGCCTTGTCAGGACCTGGGTCGCAACAAGTCGTGATCAAGAGCTTGAAGAAACAGTATCAGGCATGGCGGCTCACACCGATTTTGGCTATAATTTTGCTAAGATAACCAGATTATAGAAATATCCAATGATAAGACTAGTTTGTTAAATGTCGTGAAGGCCCTGGGTCCATATCTTACATCGGAAGAGGATGAGCTCAGGAGAAAGGGTGCGTCTTGTGAAAAGTCCAAAATTGCTAGATCTTTCGATGCCAACCACTTGTGCCTAGGCGTAGAATTTCTGTCGTCTGTAATCGCTCGCCTTCCTTCGACCAAGTTCAATATTGCTTCCGGTTGCGTACCACGCTTAACAACTCGTTTTAACGGCTGATTTATAGATTCAGTGAAAGTGTTGACAACATTTTACTGCGAGAAGCTTGATGATACGGAAACAATAATACCAGCTCTCAAGGGACTAGTTACCTTGAGTGCATTGCCATCTTTCTCATCCTCAGAGGCTTCCATTGTCATTAGAGGGTACAGTACAAGATCTTTATGCGTACAACTCTTTTCAACTGTTCGCAGGATATTTAACCATGTTACAATGAAGGCCCTGGTCCAATCTGTCAGGTTCAACGTGTTTACAGTCACAGACACTCTAATGGCGAAGCATCGAGACAGTACGTCCTCAAATTCTCCCTCTGAGAAGACATATTCACCGTCATTAGCTTTGAGGGCCATGAATAAGGAATTTTTAGATGGATACATCTACCTGGCGGAAGGAGAAAAGGATCCCCGAAATCTGCTCGTCGCATTCGCAATTGCACGGGTGATCCTGATTGAATTCGACATAACGAAGCATGTGGAGGTATGGAATTATGACTTCGTCCTGTGGACATGCGTGTTTGATAGGAGAATAGTCACTATTCAACATCACCTTTTGTTATTTCCCTATTACTTTCCGCCCACCCCCGAACGATCCATACGGCATATCCACTGAACAGTTAAGAATGACATTAAGGTGGTTTTGAATCATTGAAGCAACAAACAATACTTAATTTGTTCGCAGACAGTGTCTGAATGCAACGCCAGCCTTTGGTGCCTTAGCAATACCGTTGTTCTTGGAAAAGTTATTGGCTGGGTCGCCAAACACCAAGGTGATGGAAGAATGTAACGCGAGCGTTCTCATGCTAACGACATTACAGCGGGATACCCTCCAGACCATGGCGATCTGCTTTCCGGTTTATGGTCCCGCTCTTGCTCGCTCCTTCGCTAGAAAATTATGGAGCAGTATAAAGTTGGAAGTAAGTTTACCTTTCTCGGTGGGCATGGCGCTGGAATTGAAAATATCCGACAGATCTTCCAACCAACCGATCCAATAACCGAGCAGGAGGCACTGAAAACTATGCAAGAACTTATCAAAGTGATTTATTCTGCGGAAGAGAGTTCATTAGAAAACGACGAGGATATCCAGGGCTTAGCCAGAGATGCTTGCAACGAATGCCTACAAATTCTCAAGGAGCCCGAAAAGAGTCAGGCTAAACCGGCCACAAAAGTGCTCTGTGCGTTCATCACGACGACTCGTACGTTCCCCGATCTTTGACGTGAATCCTCTCTGATGTAGCTGGCTATAGCCTCCATCACTCGTTTTACTATATCACAGGCTGTTCCTCACCTTGTCAGATTATTCATGAAACCCGAAGAAGCTCTCACCAGGCCGTCAATTATGTCACTGTTGTCCGACCTGATAATCGCGGCTCGGGACTCTTCGGTGCAAGAGTCTGAAGTCCAACAGCTAGCATTGGCACCTCAAAAAGACTACGTTTTCGCAGCTGCGATGATGGCGCTAGGCAACACCTCTTCCAGAGATGCTGCACTGTCAGTCCTTCGTGGCTTAGTGACTACGAAAAAGCTCCTCTCTGACGAGGACATTGGCATTGTCGTGAATAACCTAAATGATCTCTTGCAAGCTGACGGTAATGAAGATGTTGATACTGGGTAAGCCTTTCGTGAGTAGATAACGTGCAACGCTCAATGAAAGTGCAAGTGACGCCATGATCGACCTCTTGGCAACAATCGCTACCATTACGCCCTATCATATCGAGGAACGGACGCTCCCTCTTCTGCTTGCCTCTCTCCCTGACGTTGCTCCCCGTCGAGAAGACGTGACAGAACGCGCAAAGTGCTGGCTGATTCTTGCAACTTTAAGCAGACTCTGTACTCAGGCGGATCTGTTTGAGACACTTGTCAGCCGTTTGATGACCAAACTAGATCTTCTCTGTGTGCCAAGGAAGGCCGCAGAGAATTACACTGAGGACTTGGAGCCCACTTCAGCATATGCCCATGCCATCCTTACGACCATATCGCAAACGTTGACTACGAAGATGGAAAAAGGACATGCTGACATTGCGAAACATATTAATCGACTGGTGCCTCAATTATTCAACTTGTTTTTCTACTCTGCGCTTGTTTCAGAAGGCCATGGAATGGCAGCAACGGATTCTAGAGTTATAGCGGTAGCTGCTCAAATTGTTGCCACTGTTGGGCAAACGTTGTCAGCACAGTGAGTAAAAGTTTCCCGCGTTTCAGAGCAAATAATAGAATCTAGTTGAAGGCGGCAGGAACTCTTGGTCAAAAATTTGGTAGATGCAGTCTTTAACGGTGACCCAGGGGGCCTGGCAGATGGTTATCAGAGGCTGCCTTCCGGCAAGAAACTCGACATTTTCAAGGTGACCGTCATATTCTCGTCTACATCTACTCCCATCTAATTTATCTAGGATAATCTTGACGCCCAGAAGAACCTTGTGGCTCTGGTAGCCGCAGTAATCGTGCCGTTGCATAGAGAAGTACAGACAAACCCCTTCTATCTTCATCGATCCTAACAGTATCTGTGAAGGTCAAAATACCTTTGGAAGACATGGACAAATTCTTGCATGATCTTCTCCTATGGAGCATTGACTGTGCTAGTAACGATTTACAAAGAGATTCAGCCTGGCATATCTTATCTGCCATAGTCAACAAGAGGACTGAAGGTGAATCAGCTTTCCCGTTCTTCATTTAATAGCTTGACTGAACTGTTATAGATGTATCGGCGTTTTTGAATAATGCTATTGGGTCAATATGGCTTGCTGAGGTAGACGTCGACAAGTCCCCAAACCGTCGTCATACAGCGATCAAAGGATTTTCCTGGGTCGGTAGTACGAATTCGGAAGTCATTTCTACGACTGACAACGCTGCTAGTTGATCAAGGGATTGTTTGTAAAAGGACATCCCCTTAGTGTCCCGTTCAGAGATGCGATGTTTGAAGCTGTGAAGGATAAGGAGATAGGATGGATCGCCGCGAAAGCGATTGGCGAAATCGTTGCAGTGGACGGGATATTGACAAAGAAGAACCACGCCACGGTCAAGGTGAATACATCGTTATGTTGCGTTTGGAAGGCTAAACCTCTTCAGTTTCTGTATGCGCAGAAATATGTCAACGAAATGCTTCCTCGGATTGTCGCCAATGCTCGAGACGCCCTAGGTAATCCGTTAATTTGACCAGTATATGTGATTGACTGATCCCATACACTAGACGATCAGTCTCAAGCGGCGTATCTGGTAGCTTTAACAGCGCTCATTCGGTCAGTGACCCGGGCTGCATATGTACATGAGATGCCCACTGTGAGTCATTAAGCGGATCGTTATTAGAACCACGACACTAACCTCTGTTAGCTCATGCCTCTTCTGTTGCGCGGGCTCGAACTGCCAGACTCAGATATTCGTGCAAGCGTCATTGATGCACTTCTGGCTGCTGCCAACAGTGGCGAGTCACTGGAGAAGAATATCATATCTGAGCACGCAACTTCACTAGTTAATGCCATGCTGCGAAATTCCATGGTAGATCAGACACCTTCAATGGTATGAGCAAGCGTCAAACATTATGAGCAAGCATTAAAGTCTTTCTTCACCAGCGTGTAAGAATCGCGGCGTTGCGGTTCTTGGCAGCTATGCCGGGAATCGTCCGTTATGACGTGTTGCATCCATCCAAGCCCACTGTGATAAAAGAACTGGTCAAAGCCCTTGATGATCCCAAACGCACAGTACGCAAAGAAGCTGTTGCAGCAAGGTGAGCCCAAGTACCCTACATCTTCATTAACTGGATCTAAAGTCCCACTCTCAGGACAAATTGGTAAGGTATACTATCCCTTATGTGAATTATCCAACACATTGCCGCTAGGTTTAAATACACTGGATAAACAGATTTAGCATGCTGAGGATGGGTATGGAAATCTGCTGCTTTATCTAGAAAAGGTCGGAGGAATGTGGAAAACAGGATATGAGTAATGTAAATGAATAAGTGTACGGGTTAATAACCATGGAGATACTGTACCAGCCGTGGATTGAACGAGCGTTTTGGTCACCGCGCCATTATTGCTTGCGTCCTCGTTGACGCATCAGCTAGGGCTAGTTCAAATGCTCGTAGATGCTCTTGAACTACTTTTCGTCCGTCGACTCGCTTGAAGCCGGACAAAGGGGTTGGTGTCGTTGACCGTCGGAAATCACTGCCATCCCCAGTCCCCGACTCCCATTTCTCGATGCGCTGTCTGCTTTGTTCCATGCTGTCCCATTCAGAGTAAAGACCACTGATTTTGTGTTTGAGCGATCGGATTTTGCGCGCAGTATCTGTCAGGCCAGCCCCATTAACCTGAGCCTGTTCAGAACAAGAGGCGAGGGATGTTACGAATGAAGCTGTCAATGTCCGGAGATGCGAAAGTTGGGGTATAGTTTTAGCAGGGGTAAGGGGGCCTTTTAAAGGCGGTGGGGAAGGGAAGTCGAGCTTGGATATCGTGGTATCTGGCTCTAGCACGTCCTCCTCGTCTCCCAGGTGATTCCGGTTTGGGTCTACCTCCCAATCCTGGGACTCCGACGTTGCAAGTGATAATGGCTCTTCGTCTAATGTTTCTAGCATGGTCCGTCTAGATGTATTTGGCGGATGGACAGATGATGTAGCAACCGAGGGCTCATCTTCATTGATGAGGTTTTCCAGGACGTCTATGTTGCTCAATGCGTCGCTGCCGCCTACCTCGCCGGCGATCTTCCTAAACTCGCGCTCATATTCTAAGAGCTCGCGCACCTGTCCTTCCCTGTCCCTCACTGTCTCGTTGATGCGTCGAATAGTGTCAGACGCAATTCGTTCCACTGTGAACTCTGTATCTAGCTTCTGTAAGAGTCCAATGAAACGCGAGTTGGATTCAAGATCCCGTGCTAGAATTTCCATCATATCTTGGTCAGGTCCTCTTTGTTCCTGTCGAACGTCTTGGGTTGGAGATAGGTTGTCGAATTCGGGATCGAGCTCTGGAGTATGGTCGTCTTCTCCAGATGCGTCGCTTGCTAGAGAGGAATCTAGTGTCTCTGCTCCCACAGTCGCTCCGTCTGCAAATGTGGGTCCGTCGATCTCGAGGGGCTCTCCATTTTCTGGGTGTGTAACCGATTCGTCTATTCCCTCTGCGCCTTCGTCAAATTCGAGGCCGAGCTCTTCCGCGAGTAGCATTGAACCAACGCTAGGTTCTGGCATCAACGCGACTGCCAGTTCGTGAGCTAACGATCGGCTGGTGGCACTGTCATTATTATCGCCGGGGTCGTCCAGGGGAAGCGGCTTTCTTAATGTTGCGCTGGATTTTCTATTGGAGAGGTGCATGGATCTCGAAGACGGTTTACGGGTATGGTAAGGCGGTGGAGAAGGGAAGGAGTCGTTACCAAGGTCGTATAGCGACATGGCTAGAAGCGCCAGAAGGGTCGGAGTTGAGGCACACAACGTAAGGGGCTTGTAATACTTATTGTGTTTGCTCACAACGGCAGTGCTTTGATATGTCCTCGGCCATACTCCAAACTTTTCAGTCCTCGCCTATACTGTTTTCTCTATGATTACCAGCCATATGCTTATTGCAGGTCTTATAGCACCTTTTCCCATTACTTTCGATGTTAGAACATAACATGATCAAAGCCATTACATAATCAATAAGAAAGTCCAAAGTGGGCATTCTTCTGCGTCTTTGCCAACTCGCCGTTATTATGTGGGTAAGTACCCAGGGTACCGATTACACGTATCATGGCTCATGATTTTTCCAAAAGACCGAGCACCGGAATACGGAAGGTCGAACTTATTGGTTCAATACCGCGACGAAGCAAAGTGTATGGGAAAAGCCAGATGGTATGTCCGTTGTTCCAGAGTGGATGTATGCTGATACTTTTGTAGACCTAAAGAGTCCATTTGAAGTATGGTCGTTGTTTGAGTCATTTACAGACCGGCTGATTGTCGTGATAGAAAGCTCTGAAAGAGACAAAATGGAGGGAGTATTTCTCTCAGGGAAGGAAATATTATTATAACGTGAGTTTCATCCCCCCCTGTCATAGTGACAAGCTTATAGTCAATTAGACGGAGACTAAAGAATCTAAATGGGATATGCCAGATGAGCTGTTGCTCATCCTGGAAAAAGTCGAAAAAGAAGGGAACGCAAATGCGGTGCCAACCTCGTGAGCTTATTTTTTCCTTGCTTTATTGTGAGTTCTGCCTGACTACGGACACTCAGGTCCACTGCAATAACTGGGCCTGAATCTCCGGGAACAACTCAAGGTGCTCTCGCTCCCATGGGAGGCGCTAATCAATCCTCATCCGCTTCTCATTCCGCTCAGCAGAATGGCTTAGCCGTTGGACCACACACGGGGCAGCTTCCACTGGCTGCCTCCAGCATTCTTCCTGCGCGTCCCAATCTCCCTGACGATCCTGTGATACCGCATAATGGATTTTCAACCACCGAGGAAGCCGAAAAGGCATTTATGCACCTATTTCGCAAAGCAGGGGTGGACGCGACTTGGACATGGGATCAAACTATGCGCGCTGTCATTACCGACCCACTGTACCGGGCTCTTAATACTTTGGCTGAAAAGAAAGCTTGCTGGGAAAAGGTAAGTATTATTATGACTTCTATGGGACAATCTTCACAGCGGATTTAGTACACCAACAACCTCAGGGCTAAAGAACAGGAGGAAAAGGAGGCTCGGCTTGCAAAGCTACGTCCTGCTATTCGAAACATGCTGAAAGGCAATCCGAATGTTTTCCATTATACTACATTCCCTACGGCAGACAAGCTGTTTGCCCAGCATCCCATCTGGCAACAGGCTCGCATTGAATCAGAGCGCAGAATGATATTTGAGGAGTATATTGGCGAATTGAGACAGCGGGAAATGGTGCGTGGTGCTTTGATTACTTCGCTATTTGCCTATTCACAATCTATGCCACATTCAACAGCAAGAATCCAGAGCTTCTAGAGCACGTAGCGTCCAGAAAGTCATGGCCTTATTCAAACAACTCAATGTGGACGTCGTAACGCGTTGGAAGGGTGCATATCAATTAGTCATAGAGTCAGAAGAATACACAACCGATTCAGAGCTTCAAAAGCTGCCAACACTTGATGTTCTCTTGGCGTTTGAGGATTATAGTCGGGTCCGTGAGCGTGAGTATGAGGAGCAAATGCGTCGAGCTCAGGTTGAAAAAACAAGAAAGGAGCGAAAAGCTCGTGAGGCTTTTAAGGTAACATATCTCGTTCAAGAGTTGTGTTGAATGCTAATTTCTTTGTCTCTAGGATGCATTGAAAACTCTTGTCAAGGAAGGGAAGATAAAGGCCCGTTCCAAGTGGAAGGAAGTGTATCCGTTCTTCCGTGACGATGACCGTTACCTTAGTATGCTTGGTAATCCAGGCTCAAATCCACTGGAGCTTTTCTGGGATGTCGTTGATGCCCTCGATCAACAACTGGACAGAAAGATTGCAATAGTGGAGGAAGCACTCGGGCGACACGGTGCTGAAGATGCACAAGATAAGAACAAGCCCAAAGGGTTTGTTATTGGCCCAGAGACCACTAAGGAGGAATACAACAGTGTTATTATGGCTAATGCAGATGATTCTGTTAGAACATTGGGTGAAGAAGACTTGCGTGAAGTATACAACACTGTAAGTCCTATGTTTTCCTGGATGGTGAATTACCTCATAATACTCTACAAGCTCCATGACATTGCTGTCAAAAAACAGGCCGACGAAAGAAGGAGAGCTGAACGCAAACTACGTCACCTCCAGGATGACTTGCGCTATGCTTTCAAAAAGTTGTCAGAGCCACTTGACATCAGTCTGTCCTACGAAGACGTAAGGAACCATGCAAATTTGTGAAGTGCGTTACTAACAGTGTTTACAGATTGTGCCCAATATCGAGCATCTTGGTGAATACAAGGCCTTGGAAGATGAAGACGGCAGGCGAGCTGCTTGGGCCAAGTACGTCAAGAGACAGAAAGTTTGTTGATATCTTCTCTTTCTACTTTCATCGTAATTTATATCGTTGCAGGAAAAGATGCGTGAAGCGCCGTCGGAGGACGGAGCTTCCACAACGAGCAAAAAGCGCAAGGAACCTCATCGTGATGAGCGTGAGCGTGACAGGGATGACAAAGGACGTGATCGTGATCGCGAACGCGAGAAGGATCGTGAAAGAGAAAAAGAAAAGGACAGAGATTACAGAGATCGTGACCGAGAGCGCGACCGAGAACGCGAAAGGGAGCGAGAGAGGCCTAGAGACTATGAGCGGGACGGTCGCAGCTCCAGGCATCATCACCGCTATGATGACTTTGATGGTCATAGGCCTTCCCGTGACTATGGCAGAGAACGGGACAAGGATTATGAACGCGAGAAGGAGCGTGACGGTTATCGATCACACAAGCATTATAGGGAGGATGATCGAAAGCGGGAAAGGGATGGTGGCCACAAGGAGCGAAAGAGTTCTCGTTCAGATCTTGGTCATACCAAAGACTGGGATGAACCTTCCAAGAAGGAGGAACGAGAGAGAAGTGCATCACTCTATGGCGACGACACAAAGGACAAGCGCGAGGACCGACACCCAGATGAACGTGCTGAGAAGGTTAGAATGACACTCTTGATGGATATTCGTTGTGTTTAACTTGTTGCTTAGCGAGCGAAATTGGATCGTATCGATGTTCAAGATGATTCTATGGTCGTGGACAAAGCACCAACAAGTCGCGCTGAGACTCCAGAGGAGGGTGAAATTTGATTACATCCACCATGTTTATTACTGTTAAACGGTCGTCTGGCCTGCGGAATGCTATGATAGTGATGTTGTAGACGTTAATGGAATTTCAATATTCCCAACGCGTAAACGGGTATATGGATGCTTCCTTTTAATCGTTTTTTGATAACCCTTTCTCCGCTTCTTCTTGAACTTCACTTCCATGGCTCCCATTGTATGCTCAATAACTGTAGCATCCACTTTGACGCGTGAAGATGGAACGAGGGGGTCACCCCGAAGGGTATAATCGCGAGAGCCAAGCTCGTGGATATGGTCGAGCACAAGAACGTCTCCGACATTGACGTCACGTAGTCTTGGTACAGTGAGGACGTCGCGTGGGGCCAACAAGTATTTTCTGCCAGCAAATGTTGCGACTACATATTGAGAGGGTTGAGAGCGGATGAGGTCCAACGCAGACTGTGTCGAACTTGGTGTGACGGCTTGCGTATGCACGGCACGGGCCGCTACACTGCACACTATGTCCGCAACGTTGAGAAAAGTTGCCACGAAGAGTAAGAAACTAATACCGACCGGATCTGAAAAGACTGGCGAGTGTTGCCATTACTTACAGTTATTCTGCAGGCAAGGCACGGGTAATTGGTCTGTAGGTGTTTGTTTGTACTATCGGAGCCTGAATGTTCCGAGCACCACCGAGGTTTTCAAAAACTTCCCAACAACCAAACCAGTCCCTTCATACCCACTTCTTCTTCATCTCCACATGCACCGCTTCGCTCTCATAAACGCTGCACGCGCTCGTGCGCTGGCCAGCTCTTCAAAGGTCTGCTAAACCTCATTGAAACGAGCATAAAGTCTCCCAATTCTGAATTTGGATCAATTCCTTGTAGGGTACCCCTTCCGTCATTGCACGTTCCTACGCGACCGCGAAGCCCAGTGCGTGCTCTTTTTGTAGATTGGCAGTTTTGCTGACCTTCCGCAATTATTCGCTTTACCAACTCTTGTTCAATTTATAACACGTCACATCCAAAGCTGCCTCCGAGGTCTCCTCAATACTTGAATCCCGGATTGCCGGCACTTCCGTGGGCGCAAATGTCGAGGAAACCGGACGTGTTTTAAGTACGTACCATAGTGTTCCATGCATATAGTGCCGAAGATGACACGGAAACCAGGTGTTGGTGACGGTATCGGTCGTGTTTGGGGTTTGAGGAACGTCCAAGGTCTGTTCGTTTCTGTGACCCTCCTCTAGTGGACGTGATACTCACGGTGCCCCTCATAGCCGAAGAGATGGTTGAGTTCTCTTCGGGCGTTCGTGGAATGTGCTTGAACTTGGAAGCTGACAACGTCGGTGTGTCCATCTTCGGTAATGACCGATTGATCAAGGAGGGCGACACGGTCAAGCGAACTGGTCAGATTGTCGACGTCCCTGTCGGTCCTGGTCTTCTTGGACGTGTTGTTGATGCTCTTGGTGACCCCATTGATGGCAAGGGTCCCATTGAATTTACCGAGCGTCGTCGTGCCTCGCTCAAGGCACCTGGTATCCTACCCCGTCGTTCCGTGAACCAGCCCATGATGACAGGTATCAAGCCCATTGATGCCATGGTTCCCATTGGTCGTGGGCAGCGTGAGCTGATTATTGGTGATCGTCAGACTGGTAAGACCGCTGTCGCCATTGACACCATCCTCAACCAAAAGAGGTGGAACGATGGCAAGGACGAGACAAAGAAACTCTACTGTGTCTACGTTGCTGTCGGCCAGAAACGTTCAACGATTGCGCAGCTCGTCAAGACCCTTGAGGAGAACGATGCCATGAAATACACTATCATTGTTGCGGCAACTGCTTCCGAGGCTGCTCCTCTTCAGTACCTTGCCCCCTTCTCTGGCTGTGCCATGGGAGAGTGGTTCCGTGACAACGGCAAGCACGGTGTGTTACATACCTTTTCTGATTATTTTATTCGATGTTCATTAGCTCTTAGCTTTGATCATTTATGATGACTTGTCCAAGCAAGCCGTCGCTTACCGTCAGATGTCTCTCCTGCTCCGTCGTCCCCCTGGTCGTGAGGCTTACCCCGGTGATGTCTTCTACCTTCACTCCCGTCTCCTTGAACGTGCCGCCAAGATGAGCGAAAAGTTTGGAGGAGGTTCTCTCACTGCCCTACCCATCATTGAGACGCAAGGTGGCGATGTCTCAGCATACATTCCCACAAACGTAAGAGATACTATAAAGCGTTGTTACTTAGCGACTTAGCTCTCCTTCAGGTCATTTCCATCACTGACGGCCAAATTTTCTTGGAAGCTGAGCTCTTCTTCCGTGGTGTCCGTCCGGCCATCAACGTCGGTCTTTCCGTTTCCCGTGTCGGTTCGGCTGCCCAGACGTGAGTGTGATTAATGCTAGGAAATGAGTTTTATTAACCTGTTGTCACAGTAAGATTATGAAAAAATTCGCTGGTTCACTCAAGCTGTACCTTGCTCAATACCGTGAAGTTGCCGCCTTCGCTCAGTTCGGTTCTGATCTCGATGCCTCAACGCGCTTCTTGCTCAGCCGTGGTGCACGTCTGACTGAATTGTTGAGTGCGTATTATTCATCCGTTCGCAAAAAAAACATTAACTCATCTTTTTATCCAATAGAGCAAGGTCAATACCAGCCAATGTCAATGGAAATTCAAGTTCCTATCATCTACGCTGGTGTTAACGGCTTGGTAGGTATTCCCCATGCATGGATAATTCCTCGATGTAATAATATTTGTTACCAGCTCGATTCGATCCCTGTGGAGTCAATCACCAAATGGGAAGCTGAATTCCGTGAACACCTTACATCAACACACAGTGCTCTTCTTGAGGAAATCTCGGCTGGTGTAGTGACACCAGAGTTGGAGGCCAAGATCAAGAAGGTTGTCGAGGACCACGTCGTATCATTCACATCATAAATTGCGCTTTCTACTAGACGATTAATGTTCGGTGCTTGCACACCACTAAAATGAATTATTTTTTCCTTTGTAGTTGATTTCAGGGAACATTTCAGATGTTAATTCGGAGCAACTGAACCGAACTATTTGAGGTCCACAAAAATATTGATTTTAGAATGCCAGTGAAAGAACATACTATCCCCGACCATCACTTCGGTCACCTTTAATATTTCAGCTCCCGCTTCACCGATGCCTAAGATATGTTTAAGGTAACATCTAGGACAGTATTTAACATGTTTTGAATAGCTACTTGACCAACATAATGTTTTCTTGAACGAATGTTTTTTTGGCTGGTTGTCACGCTTGCCGACAGCTGCGGCAGCGGAGATGGCACAGCGGTTACAGTGTGACTGACCAATGACCGAAGTGATGGTCGTGAGTCTCTGACAACTTCTGAAAGACGTATATTCAGATTACTCAAAGGCTAAATCTGCTATGTTTTCTTCGCAAAAATGCATTTCTAACGATTTTCTACCATCAAATCATGATAATCTCGGAAAGAACTAGGCATACACAAATGAAACAAGAATTGAACAGTCAAACTAAACCCATCCTATCTTGTCCATGTCCAGCCGGCATACATACTGCGGAAGTTGTTTAAACTTTTTGACTCTATCTGCGTCTGCATTCTGAGGGGTGTCAATACTTTGAACTGTCTGAATCCCCTCATACTCCTCTCCTGATGGGCCTTTAGCAGGTATGATAAACACAAAGCGTACATCTTTCTGTGCTGTTGCTGGAAGATGCTTGAAAACCGTATCGAGCCCTCGGAAATTGATAGGATGACGGGGGGACACTGTCATCTGGAAGGGGTATGTAATGTGTTTTGAAGAGATAAACAGTGCATCGATTGAAGGCTCGATTTTTGATTTTGGGGTCATGTAAAGGTCGAGAAAATCCGGATGGACGTTTCGGGATCCCGCCTTTTCCCGATTGGATAAAGAATAATAACGGCTTTTCTCATTCTTCTCAACAGGAATACCAGGTATGGAAACATCCAGTGTCGTGCCAGAGGGAAGGGGTGCAATAGTCAATGTGAGGCCCTTACGAATGGAATAATGCGCGGCTTGTTCGAACAGAATGCCGGCTGGGCCATGAGCATTAGGATAAGCGAGATACTCCATCAGTTTTTCCAAGAAGCGCGCCTTCGTAAGTATACGAATGCGTTCAAATATAAGTTCGGCGATGTGGTTGCTCTTTATTTCTGTGCGTGTCATGAGCCACTCGTTATCGACGGGCTCCACTCTAACTAGACGGTGGCTTGTGTTCGGATTGAAAGGCAATTGTCCGCTGATTGCGTGAGCGAAGTCGTCCAAAAACGTTATGCTGTCCAGGGCATTCTTGATTTCCGCCTTCTGCATCCTCAAAACAATAGGATTGAGAGACCAGAAGCAGAACCGTGGGATTCCACGGAAGACGGAATAAGTGCTCTGCAGCGTTTCGCAGTGATCCAGATCAAACGTGTTCAAGTCTTTGTGGGCGTAAAGTAAGCTGAAATGGATATTGACTATAAGTGACAAATATGTGGTTACTTTCACTCACCTTGCGAAATATAAAGGCCCCCATTCCCAGGTAGGCATACAGCAGACCCTCGCCAGGTGCTCATGAGAAAAGCTGCGCCAATGTTCCTTGCTCGGTGAGGTAGCCACAACGACCCTGCCCTTACGAAGTTGCGGGTAAAACACGTCAGGGACCAATTTGAGCTTATCTCCGAGATTAACCAATGCACAACATTCCGAATTGTTATCTAGCTCTGGAATGCGAGATCCGTCAGACAAAGTCAACCTTCTGACTCCCGTGTCGTCGAATATGTGAACGTATGCACCCCTGTCACAGTAAACGGTGGTCATACCATTTGCCAGTCGACGAAGAAGTACATATATCAGAAAGACTGACTTTCCTGGTGTATTAAATCCAATAAGTCAAAATTATAGAATATATATGCAATCGCGCACTGACCGACGCCAGGTTGGCCTGTGACAATCGTCGCATGGCATGGATGGGAAAACCTCGGTGGTTGCAGAAGAGCTTGCCAACGCTGATCTTCATCTTTCAGAACATCCCAGAAAGTCTCATAAATTGGAACAACAAGGAGTCTTGGGACCTCGGTAGTGAATGCTTTTTCTGACCCTCTTGGGAGATCGATAACTACCAACTCCAGCGTCTCCGAATTATCATCCAGTTCTGATAACGATGACTCGGGGATCTGGACACGCCACCTGACAGATATATGCTCCCTACGCTGCCAAAAATGCTCGTGAATGGCGCGAAAATGATCTGTAAAACAACATCAGCACCATGACGCACCCGGGCCCAAGACGAATGTTACATACCTAGTTCTAAGCCATGGAATGCACGATCGGAGATGAGGGCAGATGAGCGGTATCACGTGAAACCATGACAAGGTGGCAACAAACGAGACAGTTTGTCATCAGTCAGTCATGGAGATGCTCGCCAGAAATAGATGAAACAGAGCTGGCGTTAGATTCGTTAGACACACTTGGACTGATTGTGGCTGATCAGATCGCGGAAACAAGAATCAGGTAAAGGTTTTAGGGGCAGAATCTTGTCAGCAACGCTCAACTGCAAGATCCACCCTTACTTACTGGTACGCGGGACCTTTACAATTATGTGGATGTGTTCTCTGGGAGGTTGTATTGGAAAGAGACTGAGGACGGTTTCCGAGGGGTCTAATTCGTCTGCAAATTTCGAAATATCACCCAGGAGCCCGATACGTTCAACGAGATCATTGCGTGGCTTGGAGGCAATAGGGTTGGTGTCCTTGGGCTGAGAAAAGCGGTGTCATTTCACATAGCGGCTCGTCGATGGTGCTCACCTTCCACAATTCTAGAGTGTGAGGACCAACATCCTTTAAACTATCCAGTGCTCGCTTGCTTTGTATGAATTCCTTCAAGTCGCTAACCTCATTATCGCCCGCGGTAACTGGAAAGACGATATCTTCGCCTTCTATGAGACACTTAAGCCGGAGAGGGGTAAGCATGGTGGTAGCACTGTGTCACACTCTGTACTGAAATGAAAGGATTGACGCTCACATCCAAGTCACCGTGACTTAGTAGAAATACGTCCTTCTGCCGACGTTCTCCAAGCGTGCCTACCTCCTTTCGACGATAACCGCAACCGTTCCAAGGTAGTTCCCTAAAAATTAAACCTCAAAAATATGTTCTTTCGCTAGCATTCCGAAATCAATATTTTTGTGGACCCCAAATATTTCGGTTCAGTTGCTCCGAATTTACATCTGAAATGTTCCCTGAAATCAACCATAAACGATAAGATCATCTGCTCAGTCTGAGTCATACACCATGTCCAATGTGATAGATATCGCAAAAGCGGCCAAGGCTGCATTTGAAGCTTCTCAATTAATACTTTCATCTGAAAGAGTTCCAGCTCTTCATGCTATCCGATCAGAGTTGGAGTCGCAGAAGGCCGATATTCTTGCCGCTAACAAAGAAGACCTGCAGGTATGTTTTCGTAGCAACTCCTGTCTCAGCAGTCATTTACGGTCGAGAAACTAACTACAAGGCAGCTCAAGCAGAGGTCGATGCAGGTCGCATGTCAGAGTCCCTCATAAAGCGGCTAGATCTGGACAAAGGCGACAAATGGGACTCGATGGTCCAAGGCATCCTCGATGTCGCCAATCTCCCTGATCCCACCGGCAAAATTACCTACGCTTCGGAGCTGGACGATGGCCTCGAGCTTTACCGTGTCACCTGTCCGATCGGCGTGCTGCTCGTTATCTTTGAGTCGCGGCCGGAGGTGGTTGTCAATATCGCCGCATTGGCGATCAAGTCTGGTAATGCACCTCTTTTGCTTCCCATGCGCAGTTACTAACGCTTTCGACAGGCAACGCTGCGATTCTGAAAGGAGGGAAAGAGTCGAACCGAACGACCCAGCTCCTCGCTCAAGCCATCACCAAAGGCTTATCAAAAACGTCGCTTCCGCCGACGTATATACAGGCGATCCAGACCAGGGCAGAGGTCTCTTCTCTACTTGAACTGGACCAGTATATCAACCTCGTCATTCCGCGTGGCAGCAATAGCCTCGTAAGGAACATCCAAAATAACACGCGAATCCCAGTCATGGGACACGCAGACGGCTTATGCACGATCTATCTGGATGAAGCAGCTGACGTCGAGAAAGCTGTCCGTGTTGTGGTAGATTCCAAGGTGGTCATCTCGGGTTGCTTTTGCTTTTGCGATCAGTGCGCTCAATCAAGTGGAATAGATCGACTATCCTTCAGCCTGCAATGCTGTCGAGACGCTCATCGTCCATCAATCCTTACTGCACACCGTCTGGCCTATAGTAGCCAGAGCTCTTTTGACCGCTAATGTCAAGCTTTTATGTGATCCGCTCACCCTCGAAGCAGTTCAAAGGATGTACCCTCCACCCAACAACCTGCAGACGCTCGTCCAGCCCTCGACGGAACTGTCTTACACCACTGAACACCTTTCTCTTACCCTTTCTGTGATCTCGCTTCCGTCATTGCCATCTGCGATCGAGTTCATAAACTCTCACTCGTCGCACCACACTGATTCTATCGTGACAGAAGACGAACCTGCAGCGGCTACGTTCGTTCGCGGCGTTGACTCGGCTAGCACGTTCATTAACGCTAGTACCCGTTTCGCAGACGGATTCAGATATGGCTTCGGCACCGAAGTCGGTATCAGCACTGGAAGGATACACGCCAGGGGGCCAGTTGGCTTGGAGGGGTTGGTTACATACAAATATCTTATGCGGAGCAAGGGTAAAACAGGTCACATTGTTGGCGAGTTCGGTGCTGGAAAAAAGTCGTTCAAACACAGATCAATTACAACAACATCTTTACCGTTCTAAATGGTAACATATTGATAAATACAAAGTCGGGGAGGATGACTCTAGGACACAAGCATAAATTCTGCGCTTTTATAACTCTGGCGTATCAAGCCTAGCCTTCTTCTCGACGGGCGAAGTCTCCGTATCTCCATCTGCTTTCCGTTTCCCGGTACTTGCATCCACATTTTTCTTTTTCTTCTTCTTGACCATTGACGTAAGGTCTGTTACTACGGTAGGTGGCGCAGACGACGATGCGGCAGCGTTCAACTCATTGTCTAGGGCTCTCGCAGCAAGTTCAGGCGCTGAAACACTTAGAGTTTCGTTGGGAGATGCTTTGAGTTCTTCAACCTATCCAAATATAAAGATACGAGCTCTGGGAATAAGTGGGAATACGAACCTTGAGCGCTAGATCTTCTTTGAGACCAAGAAGCTCTTTGAGCTCGCTTTCCATCTGCGGCTTGGACATATCTTGGGGCAGACCGTCCCTTGCCAGCTTGGGAGCAGCCTTGCCTTTGCCCTTGACGTCCTCCTGCTGAGATTTAGGGGAGCAATTGGGCAATTGTCCCGCCAGTCCATCGCGCAGTAAAGCTATTCTGGTTTCTACGCTATCGAATGCTTTCTGAGCATGGGTGATGGCATCTGAAAGTCGGCCTGGGGTGAGGTCCAGGACCATGCTCAGCTTGTAGTGTGCTTCTGCTACGTGGCGGGATGAGAAAGGCAGTAATTCCTCTTTAAGCTTGAGCCCAGCAGTAAAATCTGTAATTGCCTGGTCGAATTTCTCTAGAACGGATGGTTAGTCTTTGTGTACGTGACGGTAGGGTAGAGCTGATTGCCTGTTTCTAACGAAATATCGCCAAGCGCGATATATGTGTCTGCCAATTTCAATTTGGTTTCGTCGTCTTCGTCCTTTTGTCCCTCGTAGATGGACCTTGCCATCTCTAGTACCTCCCAAGCAGCGTTAAAGTCATCTTCTGGTTCGCCCTCTTCGGCCGCTTCCTCTGCCGCTTCCTCTGCCTCTGCTTCTTCGATTTCTTTGTTCGCTTGCTCGAGCAAATCGACAGCTGGGTCTTCTTCGCCTCCTTCGTCGTCAGCGTCACCAGAGAACGACAGGATGGGGCCATTGCCACTCGTAGCAGTAGCTGAAAACAACAAAGTGTGAGAAGAAAGACAAAACAGCGCAGGCAGGCGACAGGGTAGCAAAAATGATCGACGCACCTGCTAATTCGTCCTCTCCCTCCGTATCCTGCCGTTCCTTCCCAAGCACAGAATTCTGTGCTATGGCATTTTCGAGCAACGCTTTTCCGTAAGAGAAGTAGAGGTCTGCAGTCTCAGGCGCACTCTCGCCGTGTGTATTTGTCCTGTATCAGGCCAAGGGAGTAAGACGAGATGAAAGACCAGTAGAAAAACGCGTCAGAACAGGATTTACGCGATGAGTGGTGGTGATATAATACGTAGGGGTTGAAGAGGAATCTCACGTTACATACATTAGTTCGAGGGCAGTGGCATAGTGCTCCACGGCCTGCTCATATTTTTTGAGTGCAAACGCGCGTTTGGCGTGTTCAATTTCCGTTTCGACGGTGGCCTCCGGCTTGGGCGCGTCGACGGCGGGAATGTCTGAAATGGTGCTAGTGTGGTTGAGCAATTGATCAATCTCAGACGATGGATTGGGTTACTTACGACGACATAGGCGATGGGATTGGAGGTAAGGACAATTGTGGAGTATGCCCAACTTTTAACTTGGTGGACGCTTAGTGCAATGTGTCCAAAATATAGCAGGGATCAACGTGTAAGCCGGCTTGACCGAGTCGGAAAGAGAAGGTTTGATTACTAGACTGATAAGTATTCAATCCACAAAGAGTGTCCCTGAGGAGACAAGAATAAAAAGATGTGACTGTACAATAAATGACTGGTTGAAGAAAAAGATTAATCATGTACAAGAAAGACTAGTGTGTATTATGTACAAGAGATAAGTGGCGAGACTATAAATCAAATGAGGGACTGAGAGCTTTGTTGCTGCGGCTGAGGTTGACCAGGGGTTTTCGACATAAACCCGCTACCACCAGGCCCAAAGAAATTGGCACCCGTTGGTTGCATTCCAGGCATTGCAAAAGACGGTGAAGACGTCGCAAATCCGTTGCTGGCAGGAAATGGGGGCAGAGTCGGTGCACCCGTCATACTTGGAACAGCCATGGAGGCCCTGAAGGGGTTCGATGCACCACCCCCCGTCATCTGCGGTCGCAAACCTTGGCCTACGGTAGAGCCTGAGTTAAAACCTCCAAAAGCACCAGTTGGCTGGGTCCGGAGACCTCCCAAGCCTGTCTGTTGGGTATTGAGCGTCCCTAATCCGGGTTGCTGTGAAAACGCGCTAGGCGTGGGTGAAGTTGGCGAAGAAAGGCTAGATTGAGTAGTGGTGGGCGGGGCGGATGCATTGTCTGGAATAGGTGGTAGAGATTCCAGTAAAGCAGCACCAAACGACGATGTCGGCTTGAACGGCTTCAAGCCTGTAAAACCAGTCATATGGGATTTGACCTGAGGGGGGCCAGAAGCCATGGAAGGGCTCGTCGGACTTGACGCGGATGTCTGGCTAGATGACATTGACGAGGAAAACGTCCTCGATGTACCAGTGGAAGAAAATAGTGAGCCAGAGGCAGAACTGGTTCCCGTTGGTTGACTAGATATCGTTGAAGAGAAAAGCGAGCTCGTCTGCGTCGAACCCGATGCTGTAGTCTGGGGGTTTAGAGGTAAACCAGATATCCCACCAACTTCAGTGGTGCCGTTGGTTCTATTTTTCATAGAAAAGGACGATGCAACACTTGATATATCAGTAGCCCCTGGGTCAAGGGCACTGGAGGTAAAGGGAAAGGTGTTCATGACGGGAGCATTTTGCGCTGGTTGCCTGGCTGATGAATCAATTGCTGGCCCGTTGTTCTGGACACCCATAGCTAGCTCCATAAGTGTTGGCTCCTTCGGAACAGGAAGCGACGTCTTAGTGATAGGACCAAATGGATTCCTAGAACCTGTTTGATGTGTTTGCACAGGTTGTGCCTGGGATGGAGAGGATTGTGTCTGGCCGAGGGACGTGAGAGGTGTAGATGCAGGACGGGGTGGCAGATTTGACTGAGTACTCTGTTGTCCAAATGATGGGGCCGGAGGGAAAGAAGTTGTTGAGACTGGAGCAGAGAAGGCGGAAATTGCGCCAGCTGATTGCGACTGAGAAAATGCTGGATTGGCGTTCAACATACCAACAGGATTGGGTGGGCCAGAACTAGCCGTCGCACCAACACCGAATAACGCCATTCCGGTACTCTGGGGAAGAAGTGTACTCTGACGAAAGGGATTGGAACCAGTAGGTTGAGATTGAAGGAACCCAGTTGCTTGTGGCCGCAATTGTGACGTTGGGAAATATGATTGCTGTAAAGTATTGTTCCCCATGTGCTGCTGCTGTTGAGGTAGACCGGTTACCTGTGGTTGCGAGAATGGGTTTGGCGGTCCTTGGTTCAGATTTATTGCACTCGATTGGGGCAGTCCGGTTGGCTGTGATGGTCCAAGTGAGGAGAATGGAGGTTGACCAGGTGAGAGTTGGAAGCTCTGTACCCCAAAAGCATTTGGTGGTGATGGGATGGCCGTATGCTGGGGAAAGATTTGAGGGATAGCTGTGTGCTGGGGCAGCATTTGACCCGTGGGTTGCATTGCAAACTGAGGGGCCGGCTGAACGTTACCAAATACCATCTGAGAGAAGGGGTTATGTGGACCCGGTCCAAGAACAACACTAATCTGCATAAGCGCTAATGATTAGATGCGATAATGCCGGATTACCTGTTGGCCTGCAGTTTGGGTCTTTCTTCCTCAATAGCCGCAAAAAAGTCAATTACGTCCTTCTCTTCGGTTTTCACCTCAGTGGGAGCACTTGCCTTCGTCGACGAGCTGGATTGAGAAGGCGTATGCTGTGCTAATTGTTAATGAATAATGGGAAGAATCTTACGAACATCGAGAAAGACTTACATTGGTTTTCATCTGTCTTGGTGGGCATAGGATTCTTCGCATTCCGCTCCGCTGCTGTCTTTGCCACCTTGTACTCTTGCCTATTTTGTTCGAAATTTGGGTCGTCAAGATATTCTTGAAGGGCACCCGCCAGAGAGTTGGGAGCCTGTGGGACAGTGAGGATATGACGTGGACAAATGTCGAACTGGGCGCACAGATTTCAATGAAGGAATTGGTACACTCAGCAGATTCTGAAGCTTCTTGGCAACGCCGAGATATTCGTCAATGTGGCCTGTTTGTTTACAAAAGTGGCGATACAGCTCGAGTGCCTGCCGAGCATCTGAACGAGACATCTCGAAGTAGTTCTCTAATGCCATTCTAAGTAGGAAAGATGACTATGCAATGTGGAACAAACCAAGGACATTGATGACCCCCTCATTGCAAGCCTGAACGAGGATAAGAAGGTCTTTTACGAGCATGCGAAGTGCATAGATCGTCAGTTGATCTTCTAAACTATCGAGATAGAACTGAGAAGGGACGTCACCATTTCAGCGTGCGAGAAGGCTATTAGGCCATTCCAAGGCTTACCCGGCATTCTACAAGGGAGGCGATCATCTTTTGCACCATTCGCGTTTCCCTAAGAAGACCTTTCTCTACTGGCATCGATCCCAACTTTCTTCCCATAATTGTTTTACTTCGCTGAATGCCATTTTTAGGTGGCGCCTTCTGCTTTCTTCCTCTAAACGACTCCTCTTCTATAGACATTGAATTTCGTAAATCTCTGTTGTTTTCTGCCTGTACTCTGATTGCGTCGTGTTTAAGTTCACGGTAAGCACGGATACGCATGTCAAGGTACATGGCATAATGTTGCAAGTTCTGAGGTGCAGCATAGCCTAGCGTCGACATTACCACCGGGACTAAACCAAATGAGTGTGTACGAACCATCCCAGCTACCAGCAGAAACATTACGCAAGCGTAGAACATCGGAGGATGACAGGTATGAAAGAACATTGTCTGTGGAGCCGTTTCGGATGATGGTGTGAAGGACTATGAGAGCTTTGAAGACGACCTATTATTGCAACAGCATCAGTTCTGAGCCGACATAAGTGAGAATAGAAGGCGCACGATCGCATTGGGCTCTCGGAAGCGAGGAGCCAAAGCTCTACAGATATCACTAACAGAACCTTCATCGGCCCAAGTTGCGGCAACAATAGGGTCTAGGTACTAAAGATCATGGTGAATTTGGATGAATAAATTCCGATAGAGCAGAGAAAGGGATACCTTTGCTTTTGGAGGAGCAGCCTTGGGCTTGCAGGCCAGTTTGACAGTCTTGTCGAAACTGGACATTGGAAGAAGGGGCACCGCGTATTTCAAACTCAGCGCTGTATGACATCTTGGTGTATAATACTCCCTGCTGCGCCACATTCGCTTGACCGATGGTAGACGACCTCCCACCAATGCGTCTCAGCCATTCATTGCGTTACCTATGCTATGGCACCGTTCTGACCATATTTCTTTATGTCGTCTACCACAATATGCGCTTCACCATGCCATTCATAGGTCTTCCCGACCAGGATGCCTCTCCAGCGGTATGGGAAACAAGGGCCGAAGAGGTCAAGAAAGCTTTTTTGCACGCGTACCATGGTTATGAATCATATGCTGCGCCATTCGATGAATTAATGCCAGTCTCGAACTCAAAAGTGAGCAAGTACGGTAAGTTCCTTCTTCTGTCGTGATCCGTGTTCAACCGTCACCTGTAGCTTCAATGGTTGGGGTGTCACTGCCGTGGACTCTTTGGACACCATGCTACTTATGGGTCTTGAGGACGAGTACAAGCGCGCATTGTCAATCGTGAATATAGCCAACTTTACCCGCAGCACGGTGAGCTATCCGTTGCCAAGTCTATATATATACTGATCGCTGATCTGTAGACGATACCTTTACCTTACTTTGAGACAATCATAAGATACCTTGGTGGCCTGCTGTCAGCGTATGCGCTTTCAGGCGACCGGACACTCATTGATCGTGCGGACGAACTGGCTACCAAGCTTGAGATAGTCTTTAATGAGGATACTGGTCTGCCTTATTTCGGACTCAATCCTTCTAGGTTTCTTTTATCGCACACAATTTTGATCAACGCTGACCATATCTCAGCAATAAAATACATGGCTCCAATATCGGCTCGCTTGCAGAAATAGCGAGTTTGCAACTTGAGTATTACTACTTGGCCAAAGTAACGGGCAAGAAATCACATTTCAAGCATGTATGCATCTCGGCATAAATTCCTCTTTCTTGTCTGATTACGAAGCCAGGCACATGATGTAATGCAAGCACTATACACTGCGAATTTGACTCTTACAGGAGGAATGCATCCAATTGAATGGAATATTACATCAGGAAAGCCTCACAATAGTGAATATTCGTCCACATGAACTACGTTTTTTGCCCTTAACCTTGACACAGCCCAGCTCTCTGTCGGGGCAAGAGCTGACAGTGCTCACGAATACCTCCTCAAACATTATTTAATGACTTCGAAAGAAGATAAATCTAGTCTTGAAATGTGTGAGTTGACAAATTATTGGTGAACTATGAGTGGAACCAACAACCAGTTAGATATTCGTGCATCGACGCATGTAATCACCGACCTCTTATTCCTGACCCCAAATCGGCAGTTACTATATGTCACTGATACCATATCCTCGACTTACGACGATTATGGCGACCCCTCGCATGTATTTGAACACCTTTCGTGCTTCCTTCCTGGCCTACTGGCACTTGGAGCCCATACACTACCTCTCGACAACCTCGAAAGTGTCGGAATCGATTTTCATTCGCTCGTCGGTGGTGATCAGTACGGTTTTGCCTCGCAAAACCACGAACGCCTGTCGAAATGGAACCTTAAGCAATTACACATGTGGGCTGCAGAAGGCCTAGCCCAGACGTGCTGGCTTACCTACGCTGATCAACCCACTGGCTTGGGACCGGATGAGATGCTCATGCACAGGCAGTCAAAACCCGTCTGGGATCCCAGGATCAAGGATTGGGTGCATCGTGATATCGCTCTTCATTGGCTAGATGCGATGGAGGGGTGGAAGAAGAGTAGTAGCCGCGGTCCACCCCCTGGTGTCGGGAACAAGAAGCCCGCTGTGACGAGTGTGTGGGACAAACCAAATGACAGGGTTCGCAAAAGAGAATACTTCTTCCGAAAGCCCTCGTACTTGTTAAGGCCTGAGGTTTGTCATGACATGTATCACTCTGCGTGCTGATATTTGACGAGGTGAAAGACTGTCGAGTCGCTTTACATCCTGTGGCGAATAACGGGTGATCACAAGTGGCGAACAAGAGGTTGGGAAATATTCAAAGCCATCCAGCGGGAGACCATAACACCGACTGGATTCGCATCTCTGAAAACGGTGGAAATGACCCCTGCTCCTAAAATTGACTCTATGCCGAGGTATATGCGTGTTTTCATGTTTAGACTCATCCTAAGCACGGTTTTCTAGCTATTTCCTTGCGGAGACATTAAAATACCTGTACCTGATGTTCAAGGAGGAAGACCTTGTGCCTCTGGATGAATATGTGTTTAATACAGAAGCACATCCCTTGCCAATATTTAGATGGACGGAAGAAGAGCGGGCACTATTCTTTCAAACCTAGATAACTTAGCTACCATGTATTTATTCCTCATATGAACTGTATCAGAATATATAAATGACCAATGTGCTTAATCACGCCACAGTTCCGTCTTCTTCCTCTCCTAGATGAGTGTCCTCAAACAGGGCGAGTTCGTCGGCTCCCTAGACTGCGGTACTACGTCGGTATCTTATCTCTATATCATCTGATAATCTGACAATCATATCACTATAGGTCAGTACGATACATCGTATTCGACAAGTACGCCACCATCGTTGCCCAATACCAACTAGAGTTTCCCCAGTATTATCCAAGTCCAGGGTACTTTTTTGACCTCCGCACCCATAAGGAGAAGCTCACCGTACGACTTCCAGATGGCACGAGCATGATGCAGACGAGATCCAACGCCATGCCGATATTTGTATCGAAGAAGGGAC
>KN818226.1:740257-791782 GCA_000827485.1 Amanita muscaria Koide BX008
GGAGGTTTTGGCGTCGTGCGGCATGAGATAAGAGAGTGAGTCTGAAAAAGTAAAGCAGGCCCCCGTTAAACCTGATCGATTCCAAGGTCAACGGCCTTGGGTTCAGCTCTTCTTGCTGGTTCAGCTCTCAAGTTATTTGGATGGGACATCAACAAACCGGATACCTTTGTAGAGGTTAATACCAAGGGAAGCCGAGAATTCGCACCAGACATCTCTGAGGAAGAGAGCTTGGAAAGATATCGAGGCTGGCAACGCGCCGTTGAACGGTCCAGGGGCTGGGGAAACGAGACGAAAGAGGAAACCAATACCAGGAACTAATATTACGCCATTATTTTTGTATTTTAGGCCTGCGGATGAGATACCAGCTCGCATGGACGGAACACTGCTCTTCATTAAAGCAACGGAATACTCGTGTCCCACTGATAGCCGTGTAGGATGACTACGGTCTGATTTCTACAAAAAGCTCTTAAATAGATGGGGCGCGATCCAGTTCAACTTTCAACGAGTAAGATGACAATATTATACCAAGCAACATCACCGCCCAAATCTCCTTAAAGGATCTGATCTCTTTTTACCAGCTTTTCCTCCACGACCTCGTGTTCTATTACCCCGGCCACGTTTGGTTTCCTTTTTGAACGGCACGAATCCCTTGTCCTTGGTTGACGGATCAATTTCCTCCGTGGAACCAGAAACGGGTGCTATGCGGGGTAACAGGTATTTTGGGACTGTCTTCAAATGTGGTTGGACCCGCGTCGGATGTAATGGCTTATCGTGACGTAGATATTCAAGATCCAGAGGATTGTCTTCAAAGTGTGCCTGGATCCCAGTCAATCATTAGGAACAGTCACAAGATCAGCTCATACCTTCAATTTGTCTGAGTTCAGAATCTCGTTCTTGAGGTCTTTGATGCGAGCCTCCTTGACGGCGCCACGGGTCACGCTCCTGAGTGCGTCCTCCATCCTATACCGGAATGCCTCGACCTGCTTCATATCAAACTTGTATTCCTGAACTTTGCTTCCCCTCGCAGCCTGTTCCTTCTCAATCTTACTGAACACGATTTCGTCTCTCTCTGCACTAGGCACGCATCCAACAATCTTGTTCTTTCCCCATTGATCTCGGGGAACGACATAGGACAGCGACATCCCAGTTCGGCCAGCACGCGCGGTTCGGCCGACACGGTGTGTATACGAGCGGGATGACGTTGGTAAATCGAAATTGAGTACGCACGCGACGTCGACAAAGTCAACGCCTCGAGTAACGCCATACTCCTTATCGTTATTCGCTTTTCGATGTTTACGTTTTCGTGTTGGTTGTTCAGATGAGCCTGGCAAGGGTTGTGATCGTTTACGCTTTTTCCCATTAGGTCCGTCGGTCGGCTTTGGCGCCTCATTATCAGCCTGTGCTTCCGCCGCGGCATTGGTGTCACGTTGCGTCGGGGTGACTAAAGTGTATCAGGGGTTTGATGCAACATCAAAAATACGATACTCACATTCTTCGTCAGGTTTTTCATCTTCGGAATCCTGCTCATTTAATGCGCCGCTCTCATCTGTTGCTATAATGTAATCGTATACACCCTTGTTAAATTCTTGCACAGTATGGTATCTGTCACTTTTCGTTAATACCTTGATCAATGCTACAAATCCAATCCCAACCTGGAATTCAGTGGGAGCTCAGAATTGAGGACACAGCTTTTGATTGAGAATTGTTCCAGAAACAGTTTTAGCCGGTAGCAGCGGTCGACGTCGTTCACAAACAATATGCATTTGCCACGAATAAGCTTGAGCTTCAAAATAACGTAGGTGAGCAAGAATTTATCGACCTCGGAACACCTATAACAAGTTCTGAGAGGGTCGGGGGAAATTAGGTTAATCAATGTACGTACCTGACAGCATACTGAGAAAGCATGGCAGCTTCATCTTCGTTTTCTTCCAATTTCAAAATAGCCTACCTATCGGTGAGTTTGGTTCGTGGGTGGAAACAGGGAGCTCACATACAGGATTGCGCAAGGTAAGCCCTTTTAACATCTCGACGTCTTCCGTCATAGTAGCACTCATGAGGAATGATTGATAAACCTTGGGGAAATATGTGCCGTTAAATATCTGTCGCACGTCTTCATCATGTCCATAGGATAAAATCAAGTCCGCTTCATCTATGACCAATGAATCCATAGATGTGACTGAAAGGGCCTAGAGAGCAGTGTAAGATCAGGCCAGGATAGGTACCAAAATAATTTACTTTTGACTGTAGCAATGTTAGAGCACGCGACGGTGTTGCAACAACGATATCAGGTTCGTCGGACAACAGCGCACTGTGTAAATCAGCAAAGATCGATCGACCAATAATTGATACGTACCGTTGCAGATGAGTGGTAGTTCCAGAAGCGACGTTCAGCGCTGTAATTTCCTTCTCACAGTACGCCAACAGGTTTCGCAAGTGTGCAAACACTTGTTCAGCCAGTTCTCTCGTAGGAACAAGGACCAGTGCACGTGTTGTCTGTCTTGCGGGGTCGGATGAAGAGAGGGACTAGGCAGGACGTAGTTTGATCCACTGCATCGATGAGAGAAAGGGGAGACGTACCCACACTTTTGGCACTGATAATCTTCTGTACGATGGGTAGACAATATGCCGCCGTCTTGCCACTCCCTGTGCGAGCTCGAGCAAGAATGTCACGGCTGTCTAAAGCGAGGGGGATAGCTTTCGCCTGCACGAGTGTCGGACGGGCAAAACCCATGTCTGCGAGTGCTCGAAGAAGACGAGCATCTAGTAGATGAGAGAAGCTCGCAAATGTGGCCTTTTTGTCGACTTCGGCCATAAGTGCAAAAAAGTGTAGTGTCGGAGTTGAAAATCACATCATGTCTGATAGCGACCAAATCAGTTGCAAGATGTATGTCAATTTTCTTTCATCGTTGGCACTATCATATGTTCATGTCGTTTGTAGATGTAGAAGACAGTTCGCAAGATATACATGTCCTTCCTGCAATCTTCCATATTGCTCCCTCTCTTGTTTCCGATCCCCTGCTCATACACAATGTTCCGAGTCATTTTACAAGAAAGAGCTCGAAACTGATATCCGAACATCCCCGTCCAAATCAATGGAAGAAAAGAGTAGGATGATGGAGCTACTAAAGAGATTCGAAGAGGAAAATGCAGATCTTGATCACCTCTCAGACAAGAATGAAGGCCAAATTGCAGATTTAGCGGAACGACTGGAGAATGTTGATCTTGGTCAGGTCCAGCGTCAGTATAAAGATGTAGAGTGTTTTGACGCGTACGACAGATAAGGCTGACCCTGACGCGCTGTGGTCATTGTTAACTGCAGAGGAGCGATCGAAATTCTTGAGCGCTATGGGAAACCCCAGCAGCGATCTTGCTCAACAGCTGCTCAATAGCGAGGAGCTTGAACGGGACAAACAACGGCCATGGTGGGAAGCCAGTGGTATTGAAGACGAGGAAGGAACGTCAAGCGCAGAGATAGAGCCTATCCTCATCCCTTTGTCCATGGTCAAACCCAGTTCCGTTCCGAAGACGTTCATCTATAACATGTGTGCTATATGGTGAGCAAGCGCCCAAATAGCAATTTTTATTATTATTCTTACAGTAGTTGCCAGCATCGCATATGCATTTACTGTTCGTCATTTTGCTGTCTCGTCGCTTTCTGGGATCTCACCAGACGAATCCGATCACGGAGGGGCTATCAGACTTCTCTCACAATTGATCCCGTTTTTGACTGAGAAGAGGTCAACAACATGTTTCACGTCAGTATCCGACGTAATTACAGACATCTGGCCCCGTTTTGATAAGGTATTGCCCATTTTGGTACTCTGAAAAATATCTGTCTAAATTGTTACGTTAGGGTCAAGTCACTTCTCAAACGTTTGCTCTTCTCCTGGGCGACTGTGTTGACCTGTTAAAGTCTTTGCCAATCACGCCTATGTCCATACAAGATACTTCGGCAATCAACCCGAGATATCATCCACACTGTACGCCGATCCTTGCTTTGTCCGATCTCAGCAATCTGTTCTCCCGAACCATTCCCGCCGGAACTGCGACTGGAAAGGCTGCTGGAAAGCCACACAAGAACCACATTACCCAGAAGTTACTTTTTTACGCCGCACAAATTTATTCGACGCCATCCCATACGCTTCATCTCTTATCATCTGAGCTGTCAACAAATGCCCAGATCATGCATCAGGAACAAAGATCGGTGGAGCTGATTCAGCTAACCACAGATACAGAAACCGGCCTTAACTCGGACTAACACTCTCTAAGCACGAGCCCTAATTGGATTATTCAGTCGTGCTTCCAATGACACAACTTACGATCCAATCTCAATATAAACGTTCTGACTCCCTTGATCATGTATATCCGATAGCAAGCTATCGTCCGTCACCTTTGAAGGGGGAGCCGAATCGGGCTCCTCTTAGGCGCGCATGGGAAGCATCTTGAGCACTGCTTGGGCGCTCAGACAATTATACGCTGACGCCTAGCGACAGGGATGTATTTTCGTCCTGATAGTTGATCGGCGGAGGCTGCCAACCAACCCACAAGGCACCGATGTGGTACCTACCGCGTTCCACAAATGGTACACGCTTTGAGTACCTTCGCAGTAGGCCAGTATTCAAATATCGGACCGGTGTCAATTTTCTGTCTCCATCCGCTTCTCCATGGCCCCAAGTGTCGCAGAAGCTTTCACCGCACTGTCCGCGCAATTCGTCAAGCGAGATGATTCCTCCTGCGGACCTGGGGGTGGCGCAGACACTTACTTCGGCCTGCGAGTGGCATCCGTATTTATTGTAATGGTCGGGTCAATGTCCGGTGCCTTCTTCCCTGTTCTCGCGAAAAAGTCATCGTGGTTGCGTGTCCCCGACGCCGTCTGGGAGTAAGTTTATAAGGTCATGTCTACGTCGACGGTACCTGACTCCTATTATCAGCTTCGCAAAATACTTTGGTTCAGGCGTTATCGTAAGCATACCACCAACCTCAGGTGCTTTGTCGCTGACTGTAGTTCAAGATTGCGACCGCGTTTATTCACCTGTTAGCACCCGCTATTAGTGAACTGAGCTCCCCATGTCTGGACCCCGCATGGCTGATCTACGTAAGTTGCCTCTCTGCCAAAATTGGATTCGCACCGTAATCTAACCTTGTCCAGCCATATCCGCTTGGTCTTTCCATGCTCAGTGTGTTCAGTATTTTCATTGTCGAATTGGCAGCATTCCGCATTGGAACGGCGAAATTGAAGGCTCTTGGGATTCAATATGGTAAATAAATACAAACATCGAGTGACGATCCAAATTACCGGTGCTAACTGAGAGACATAGATGCTCATGGACATGATCATGATGCGGGTACATTTGCTGCACATGGCCCAGAAGCGGATATCGAGGTCGCAGGAAAAACGATCAGTGAGGAGGATTCACCAACGGCGGCACCTCCGGTAATGGACCACAATGCCATGGCCCAAATCATTGGAGTCGCCATCTTAGAATTCGGTGTCTTGTTACACAGGCAAGCTGTTCAGTTCTCGCCAATGAACATTGACTGAACTTGCTTAGCATCCTAATCGGTCTGACACTCGCTGTAGATCCAAATTTCACGGTTCTCTTTGTCGTAATCTGTTTCCACCGTAAGTTGTCTCAGTTGCGGAAGAGCATATTTACTGAATGTTATACAGAGGCATTTGAAGGCCTCGGTATTGGCACCCGTTTGGCCGCCATGAAGCTCCCGCCATCGTATCAGTATGTCCCGTATATCGGAGCATTCTTGTACGGGATAACGACACCTATTGGTATCGCCGTTGGTTTGGGAGTGCGGACGACATACAACCCGGGAAGCACAACTGCTTCTATCGTCAGCGGAGTTCTCGATTCTTTGAGTTCTGGTATCCTGTTGTACACTGGGCTTGTTGAGGTATAATAACTGTTATCTCGTCAAGTCGAATACTGACCAGATTCCTTTAGCTGCTTGCACACGAGTTCTTATTTAACAAGGATATGATGAATGCCCCGACGTGGAAAGTTGTATATGCGACTGTTACTATGTGTTTGGGAGCTGGTCTTATGGCCCTTCTTGGACGTTGGGCATGATATAAATAAATACGAGGGCCGTGTCGGCACAAACGTTGCTTGCTTAAGTTTCTAGTAGTAATTCTACACGTTTCTGTTTCTCAGCTTACACCTGTGTACATACTATATACTGTCGTACGTGATCTGAATCCAGACTTTTGCTTCCTTGACGCGAGCATTGGATATAGTGAGCTCCAATCCCCGTTACATTTGTCCGTTCTTACTGTTCCCGAGATTGCCAATGTTTAGATCGATTCAGAAGGCCAAACTTTCGCAAACACCTTGCAGCATACTGAAGTACTGACGCCCAATGAGCGACGGGAAGCAAAGTAAACTGCCAGCATTCAAACTTGACCCGAGTGGTCGGCCATGTAAAATATGTACTTCCTTTCGCGACTGGACTAGAACCAATCCTGGCCACGAAAAACCGCCTTTGACAACCAAGCTCGCCACCACCGCCACGGTCGCCCTTACCACCAATCCACCTGAACCCCCGCCTGGATGCCCGCCAGACGTCGAACAGCTCGGCCGCGCGACCTGGACATTTCTACACGCGACCGCCTCGTACTACCCGGAAAAACCCACTCTGACCGAACGCGTCAATATGATCGCGTTGCTCCGGGCGTTGCCTGTCCTCTACCCTTGCGGCTGGTGCGCGATGGATTTTGGGAGGGATCTAAAGGAACACCCTCCTGATGTGAGCAGCCGCGCAGCTCTTAGTCGCTGGCTTTGCGAGCGTCACAATACCGTTAATGTGAAACTTGGGAAGGAGAGGTTTGATTGTTCCAAGGTGATGGAGAGGTGGAAGGATGGTCCGAGTAATGGGAGGTGCGGTTAGTGCTTGCATAGAGGGGATTTTATTAGATCGATGTACGTCGCCTCTCCTTTCTGCCTAACTTTGCAGCCTTGTCTGATTGGGCAATTTTAGCCTTTGCAATGTATGTAATGCTAGCTTATGGGCTGGTCTCGATTCTGGCATTGAAGCATCACCTCAGTTCGAACCTCATCGCCCCCGTCCATTGTCCATCTTTCATTTCGCGTCGCTTTGAATGCAAACTGAGATATATATAATGTACACCAACTCCCTCACCGCGACACCATAGTTCTGCCGCTGCAAACGAATAAGAGGTGAATAAACCATCCTGGCTGTGCTACTCACCTAACAGTCTTCCTCTCCGCAGTAGCCGCCTCCATCTTGGCTCTGTTCAACACCTTTTGGAATTCTGACACTCGGTGTCTCATGCGTGAGTGCATATACGCCTTTGAACACTTGATATGATAGTGCAAATAATCGCGGAAAAGCTGAATGTGCGAAATCGTGGTCGACGCAACTGCAGGATTGGCAAAGTGGCGCGGGAACAGGACAAACGTAACGTAGCCAATGTCGTCTGTGTTTCTTAGGTTAGGCAGGTGACGGATTTCGAGAGGCGGGTCGCGGCTTGAGTAGAGGACTTGAGGGGCATTTTGTATGGACGGCTGACGTCGAGCATCGACGAATTCCTAGATAAACATCGTGATTGATCATCACCTTCCTTCCCCAATCACAGATGGGCAAGAGCCTACCTGGAGGAATACCTTTCCAAATATACGATCCGTTTCGTCCTGGAAGATGGTAGAGAAGATCACCGTTACCCGATCGTGCGAAGCTTGAACATAGATAGCCTCTTCATCTCGATAATGAATCTCCATCAGCTCGCTCTTCTTGTCCGTCTCAGCCAACTCTTTTTGCGTCCTGAACCCAAGCTCAAAAGGCGCCGCGACTGCATTGCGCTTGAACAGCGCTACGGACATGACAAACGCATCTCGCGCCTCTGTAGTAGGTTCCAGTTTGTTTCCATTACGAGTGAACTTTGTGCGCACCTTGTTCCGCGGGTACCTGCTCCAGATCGATCATCAGACTGATGTTATAGTCTGCTTCGGCCTGGCCAACTAAAAATGGCCCGTACTCTCGTTGCAGAATGTCCAGTGCGCCGTACTTGACAAGTTCGTCCCAGCAGCGGATGTTCATGGATAGCAGGAGCACTGTCTTCTTTTCCGGCGTCGAAAGGTGGAATCGGACGCCGTCGAAATCGACAAACTGGACATCGAGTGAAGATGGCCTGTGTTAGATACGTGAGGACATGGAGATGGATTCCAAATGAGCACTTACTTGGCGATCTTATCAGCAAGAGTTTGCTGGATGATGACATTATGTGGCTGTAGAGAACATGGATTATGAGAGGATAGGTTGGAGATTGTAATCCTTACTTCTAGGAGAATCATGTTCAAGAGATGGCGCCACGGGCGTTATGTCACATTGCAATGATGATACACTTGCGATTACAGAAAGAGAGCGCAAACCGTCCACATAAAAATGATATCGTAGAATCCGGTAACGACATATCAAAAGTTAGCCAGTGTTAATGGTGCAATAAAAAGTTTGGAAATGGAACACAAGCCCTATCGGAAAGCGTTACTACGGGAAGCTATAATCTAAGACTGTTAGAGAAAAAAAAGAGTTTGTGTAATGGAACCAAAGGTGATGCCGAGAGGGCAGTTCCACTCCTGGGGAATGCAGACCAACATAGACGAGGTCCGGTGGACCGAGGTGAGAGGAGCTCAGAACAACCGGGCTGTGTTATCACCTCCGTCCGACCGGAGCTTATCGCTTCCTCTGCTGCTGCCAGACAGCTAATGGAACGTCTTCCTCCTCAAAACCATTTTCATCAGTCCGCCCTTCACTGCTCCGTGGTCGCTTGGTCCCAGAAGGGATCGCAACATATGCACTGACTCCTTTCCGCGCTCTACCGTTTACTTGATACATGGGTGGCGATGGTACAGCTGTGGTAGACAATGAACGTCCAGGTAATCTACCATTGGGTGCTGGTGCAACGAGGTTCTCTTGCGAGGAATTCGGGCTATACCGCAAGCGTTGCGAATTCTGCGCTGGCGGTGATTGCGAACGACGTCCTGAAGGAGTTGGAGAGGTGGAGTTCATCCGAGGGGGTGATGGGGACTTGGAGCTGCGCTGTCGTTCGGGCTGAGGAGGTCCTGGAGATCCAGGCGCAGTTATCCGCCCAGGCGACGTACCTTGGCTACCTTGTCCAGCATAACCATATTCTTGCTCCATCACTCGATGTTGCATCTCGTATTGCGGACCTTTGACGGGCATCTCGGCTCTGCGGCCTCCACCAGGAGAACCGACAGCGGAGGCCTTTGTTAGAGATCCGCGCTTTCCTGATTCCTTTTTCTTAGCCTCTGTCTCCCGTTCTCGTTGCTCCCTCTCTAGTCTTTCTTTCTCTTTCTCTGCCTTTTCTCTCTGTTCTTTCTCCCTTTGTTCCCTCTCGGCATCATTTGAATGGGCACCGGATACGGATACGCCAACAGCCACTATAGGTTGTCCGCTAGCTTGAGCAGGTGGTTGCGCCTTGTTGATGACCCCAAGATACCAGAACATCAGGTTGCTGATCAGAACCTGCTCATACAAGGGCCGTCTCGGATTGGCGAGTTTGATGTGGCTGAGCCTGTAGATTGCTCGTTCGACATGAATCGGATACCTCGAATAATTGTTGGGGGCCATTCCTGGAGGAAACCCGGGCGCACCATGTGGTGAGTTGTTTTTGGATTTACTCATGCCGAGCAATGCCTGTGCAGCTTCTCGACCAGCTGTGCTCGAGACAGGCTCTGCATCCTGCTTCTTCTTCGAGCCGCCGAACAAAGAACTAAAGAAGCCTGTCTCCTTCTCGGAAGAGCCATTCTTTTGAAGTTTCTTTGACGTTTTGTCACTGCCCCATTTACCAAACAGTCCACCCTTTTTGTCCTTCTCTTTCCGAGGCTGGGTATCAGTTGCGACTGGAATTGGCGCAGATGGTTGCGGTGGAGGCTGCTGCGGTGGTTCAGGGTGTTGTTCTGGGGCCTGGTCGGATATTAACGATGAATCTAGTGGTGCTACTGGAGGGGTAACTGTGTTGGGTGGTGAGGTGGGTAAAGGTATGTCTACAGGTTCGAGTGGCTCCTGTTGTGACTGTGATTCTGGCGACTGAGCAGAAACAGGCTGGGGTTCAGATTGAAATAAGGCGGGTTCGAAAGCCTCGAACAGGGCAGAGTCTACATCGGGAAAGGGCAATTGCGGAGGTATCGAAGAAGAAATGATGGAGTTTTGCAAGTCGATGATCAGAGGCTCGGGAGAAGTCGCCTTCTGCGGAACGATCTCTTCTTCCTCGTCTCGAGCATAAGCATCAATGATTAGAGTCTCGTCACTGTAAGAATCAGGCCGTGGTTGAATGACTTTGTCATGAGGTATGGGGATATACTCGGGCACAGATTCAAGGGATTCACCGCCATGCTCACTGGATGACCTATCGCTGGACGTACGGGGTTCCACTGGCGCGGTTGCAGCTCTCACTAGCGTTCGGCGTGTAGCCTTGAACCGATGACCCCCGCCGTCTCCTGTAAGAGAAGGTTTGCGTATCTTGGTTCGTGCGGCACGGCGCAGTATTTGTCCCGGTGGAGGCACGATAATTGGCACATCCGCTTCATCCCCGAGATCGGGTATCTCCTCATTGGGTATGGCTAGCGTGAAAAACAATTACAACATGGACACTCTGGGCAAATCATCAGGGACCGACCTGAGGGGGAGACATTGAGACTAAGACTCCTCCTTAGAATATTTCTAAACTTGGAGGGGTCATCGGTCCTGGATGCCTCTTCTGCCAGCTGCTCCAATTTCTGTAGATCGCTGATAGTGAGCTGGGGTCCTTGGTTCGGGTGAAGATTGCCTCTGCTCCTCCTAAAAGGAAGGACCTTTTCATCTTCTACACCATCATCTTCAGAGGGTTGGTATTGTCGACTTAGCATCGATTTCCTTCGTGCTAGATTAGAAGCTGAGGAGTAGGAGGAGGAGACGGAGGAGACGGAGGGAGATACAGTATCATCGGAGGGAGGTGGTGCCCGAGCATGTTCCTTGAGAAAGGCACGAAACTCTGCAGGAGCAATTTCTGGGTGAATGCTAGCCGGGACCCAAAAGAGGTGGAAGGGATCGTCAGTATTGGTGGGTGCATCGCCTGAATCGGATCCGGCACTGCGAGAGCTTCTACGCCTTGGGATAGAACTGCCTTCGTGCGAACTGCTTGACGAGTCGCCATCCTCACTGGACCTCGCTTGAGAGTTGTTCGACCAATAAATCTGACTGGGAGAGGGGGGAGACTGATTCGGGGGTAAATCCGGGTCGATTGTGAGGGCACCTGGAGTGATTGAGCGCCTCCTCAAGTCTCTTAGGGCCTCGACCTCTCTCTGAATCTGTAGTTCTGATGGCTGAAGAGTTCGTGCAGTCATGATGGGGGAGACAGCAGTGAAGCTGGTCGTCAGGAGAAGGAGGGCATAGATGGAAAGAGGTTCAGTTGACTCGTCACAAAGTCCGGTTAGACATCTACTCTAACGCCCGCCTTCTCTTTCCGGAGCTCTTGGACGACCATCTGTACACAGCACTCAGTCTCTATGTATCATGCGCCATGTCCTTTCGTATACTGACTGCTAGTGCCTCTGGATTCACCCCGCTTTCAATCATGCTCACACAGGTCGCAAGTGTATCCTTGTCCAGCTGCGTGTTTAAAACTTGCGATATTTCATAGAGAACTATTTTCTGTTACTCAATGCCGTACCGGTAGTCTCTCATATACTTACTATCCAATGTCTGCTGCGCGGTAGTATCACGCTCTGGTGTAGGCATGGCCAAAGATCGACACCCTTCAATTTCCCACGCAGTCGCCTAGCCTCATCTACATATGACCTCAGCGAAGACAAAAAAAGAGAAAATCTTCCACCCGCAGTCTCGAAAGGCGGGTCAGCTAGTGCGAGCATCACTGCGGAAAGACAAACTACGATCCCTCGTTTCAAAACGGGGGCTGAAGCACCATTCACTGGGTTTGCATGTCCCTCTGTAGAGATTGAGCCAGAATCTGAAAGATGGATAGCTGATGGATATAGATTCTATCACCAATGTGTCCCTGATGAAGGTGTTCTTGCTCTTGAAGAGTTGCACAGCATAGTTCGCGATACTTGGCTGACACGGTTTGGCGTGGAGTTGGAGGCTGAGCATGCCACGAGGAGGAAAGGCCGGCCAAAAAGTACCAGCCAGATAAAGCTGGAAGAACTGAAGCTTAGGGAATCCGAAGAGTACCGAACAGGGTTGGGTAAGCCGAAGTTTATTTGTTGTCCCTGTGTTCTTTTGCTAAAAAAAACTGTTCCAGAGGTCGTTGACCTCACTCACGGGCCAACCGTCGAGTTGTTCAAGAAATGGGACCAGAAAGAGATTGCTTACGTTGAGCAACTGCGTTTCATAAGGATAAGTAGTACTGATCCGAGTGTAGCGGTGGTTTCAAGGCCAGGAAAACATCCGTCGCTTCTGGTGGAAACAGATGTGCAGATGAGGGATATTTCGTAAATATGCGACCGGGATTGTCTAAGTTGACTCCTCTGGATGCCTGCCGCAATATATAATACAGACCACAGAATCCCTGATACCATCGACGCTCGCTCTCACGACTGTTGCTTCCTTTTAACTCCTGATTGAACAGCCTCGTGTTAACCTTCGGCTCAGAGTCACTTGCTTCCCTTGATGATGTGCCAATACGAGTCATGCCGCTGAGTCGACGTTCCCAATAAAACTTTCCCTCCCAGCTCACGTCCCACTCTCCCACTACCACTTCCCATGAATCCTGCAACCGTTTTCAGTGACGATGACGACTACGACGTCATTTCTAATCCTAGTCACCAGTCCCTCGAGTCCAGCATCGCCGACATCAGCCGCGCCGTGGTTCATGAGCCGCCACCTACGCCAGTGGCGTTAACAAAGTTTGATACAGCAAGATTAACGGCGGAAAATATCCAAGCAAATGTTAGAAGAGCGTTAGATGCGTCCCAGTCGCGCGACGGCGACCGGCCAAAATCATTTGCAGACAACAAGACCGTTCGTGTGTATCTGGATGGAATCTTTGACGTGTTCAATGCAGGGTGGGTAGCACTCCTCAGGCTTTTGCCGAATTTTCCCGTTGACAAAAAGACAACACACAGTCATGCCTTGCAGCTACGTCAAGCCAAACTTTCTTTTCCTTCTGTTTACCTGCTTGTGGGCGTGTTTTCCGACGAGCTTATAGAAAGCTATGGATACATAAGCTCGCTACCACACGTGGAAAGAGCTGAAGTCGTGCGCCACTGTCGCTGGGTGGACGAAGTGATCCCAGAAGCACCCTGGATAATCAACCACGACTTTCTCGAGAAACAGAAAATCCAGTATATATGCGTTGAGGAGGGCATTACTGTCGACCCCTCATGTGACAAGGCAAGGCTCAGGGGGTACGACGAGATGAAATCTCTAGGTATGAGTGTCGAAAATATGCTACTTGACATGCAGTTGATCAGCAGTAGGGAAAGTCATTCCAACACGCCGGACTGTCGGGCTTGTACCCTCTACAAGGATTGTAACATGCCCATCCACACCCATCATCCACACAGATAGCCTACCCCGTGTTCTGTCTTCGACGGCTATCCCTACACGCACTGCTTGAGCTTATTTTCTTGTTTTCTTGACATTGATGGTTATCTATCTTGTCAATGCCCCTATATCTACCCGTTGTCATTATATGTTGATGATAATTGGACTATAAAGTTTATGCCTACCCCAAACATATCCAAACAACGCAATGTGAACGATCACGACAAGATCTGGCTAGACGAAGTGACTCTGAAGCAGGTCGCCTCTCTTTAAATAACGGGTATCTTTGACGACTAGACCAATACGCCCGAATTTGGTGGTGCACTGTTTTAATGCCTCATGACTGCTTCTTCCCCATACCATTACCTGCACCATGCACTGCAGTGACCAAGTCTTACACGCCAACTGCGCACATGGCGCCCTGAACAAATGTGGTAACAGAAACGGCTTCATTTTTCGGAGTATTGCTTTCACTATGGCGAACGGAAGTATCAATAGGAACTATACTGCTATTCAAAATGCCTCAAGGTCGTTTGAATTACCACAACTTGGAAAATATCTATTGGAACTGCATCGACACCCAATACGTGCAGACATTTGACTTTTCACCAATCCCATTTATACACGGGTGTCTGGGCGAAGGATTGCTTATCTGATCAGGAGTTGTCCAACCTGATAACATTGGAGTTGGGCCTCTAATAATTATCCACGGCCATAGGACTCTGAAAGCACCGCATCCCGTCTGATCTGCGCAGTTAACCAGAGTGCCGCTCAGTTAGTACCACGGTGGGGGACCACGCGGGAATCCTGGGTGCTGTGGTTTTCTTTTTCTCATGCCTGGCCATCTAGCCGACAAGCAACGCGTATCAAAAAGCTGCCTGTGTGTTTTTCTGACGAATGGCAATTGTCGGAATATAAATAATGCGACAATATTTGAATCTCTTTGTCTCGCTTCCGTTGACATGCTGCCAAAAGTACCACCGAACTACCGCGGACTCTGAAGCCGCTTCGAAGAAGGCTGCGCGTTTTATTGTGGATGCCTTTCCGAATTTCACACCGTCTTCGTCTCCACTCGCAGACACATGTTGTAACAACTGACATTAAGCAAATTTGGCGGTTTGTTGGTTGGTGCCGACTCGAATACAGCCATTCAACTCTTTCCCCATTGTCCGATGACTGTCTCATCTAGGAATGTGTTTAACGACAGGAGTTTAAGTTCCATGCACATGAAACGTTTGTTTAACGACTTGCCAATTTGGTAGATTTGCCTTCGATGTGAAATAGACCAAAACAACGCCGCGGCCGTTCAAACGTCTCACATCAGTTTGTCTCCGATTTACTGATGTAATAATAGAAGTGAGTCTTTCGAATGGACAAGCCAAGGCATATGCGAAGCTGGTAATGATCATACGAGGCGACTAACTGGTTTTCGGTGAATGGAAACTGGGGGACGCCATGGGAGCCAGGGCCTCTAACCAGTATTCACAAGCTGACAAAAAGTCTAACTGGGATGCGGTGAAGGACAAAAGTCCAACAAGGTATGTTAACATGCATTTGCGTTGCGCTAACAACGATAACGGAACGGGTAGAACAACAGATCAGCCAGGAATTCATATGATTTTTTTTTTTGCTCTGTGCGACTCAGATTGATCGGGATACTGGCAGAATCTGTAGAGTAAGCGGCCACTCCGAAGCATGCACGTCCGCTTTTTATGCCAACAACAGCCATCTCGTTCCCCGACGAGCTCGTCGAGGCATTCATCGACGCGACATGGTCGTTGCCACTCAGTGCAGAAGAACGCATATCCCTCATGACCACTGTCCCACTCGTTAATACCAGCTGGCGAGACGCATATAGTCATGTATCGAGCAAGGACATCCACATCCCTTGCGCCGCGTTCGGTCACCACCTCCTCCACACCATATTACTGGACGTACGAAACATCGAGCTCTGTAAAACCAGGTGTCGCAGCATCACCTTTACCGTCGACCACCCCGCCACGCCGGTAGTAGGAGGTGACAGCGATGACGGGCATGGTCACCTTTCTTCCTCCATCGACGCCATTGAAGACATATTCTACGCGATCGAGTATCCGCGTTTTCCCAATCTATGCAGAATTGCCATCCACTATCACAACGCCAACTTTGACGACATCTTCAAGAACACTCGATTGGACGGGCTTCCGTTGCAAGTGACCTCTCTCGAGGTGGCGCACACCTTCAGCCCAAACGTTCCGCCTTTTCTAGTCTCGGCGATGCGACATAAACATCATGCCCAGCTTGGTATCCCGTGGAGGATGCACCACGTCAAGCGACTGTCATTGGGAGGTGTCGGGAGCGATTACGTCGCCGACATGATCGCGGCCTGTCCCAATCTCAGGGAGTTGGAGCTCAATCTTGCACCTCATACGGACATATTTGTATCCTTGCCGGAATCGGTCGAATCGCTCATATTACATGCCCCAGAAGGCGCAGACTTGTCGGCGCATAATTTGCTCCCGTCTGGTACTCTCGTGATGCAACCTCCTCGAGTAGACGACAATAGATGGTTGTATCTGCAGGCTTCGACATGTTATTCACTTATATGCATGCGCAAAACTGATGATATGTTTATCATCGCAGTAACTTATCCTTCTCAGATGTCCTAGTTGCCTGTAACTTATGCATAATATCAATTAAGAGCATATCCTAATTATCGTACATGATACGGTCTACTTTCGCGGCCTTCACAGATTGTCTGGTGGTCGCGCTCTCCTTTTGTGAGTCAATATGTGGCGGCTGAGTTGATCGGGCCGAGCAAATGACTTGGAACATCCTACTTCGCGACAGGTATATGGCTTTACGCCGGTGTGCGTTCGGAGCTTTGTGCATGTCAGTTGGCGATCGCGAAGAAAGAAAGGGAGCGATCTCACATGTTTTGATAGATTAGACGATTCAGCGAATGTCCTAAAGCCTCCGTTAACAGTTGTCGATAATATATAGCGGCAACTCGCTCACCTGTCGCAATGTGGACATTTGAATGGTCGTTGGCCATTATGCGTCCTTTTGTGGATGGTCAACGCGCCTGCGATGGCAAACGCCTTGCCACAATCAGGATGGTCACACACATAAGGCTCTGTAATGTAACACAAGTCCAATTAGGAACAAATTAAGACGCGTGTATACTATACGCACTTTCCCGCGTATGTCTTCTCATATGCTGTTGTAGCGTTGCTGCCTCGGAGAAATTTTGATGGCATATGTTACATTGGAAAGGGCGATGACCCGTGTGAGACTATAAGAAAGAGGTGTCAATTACTTTACATCAAACGCGCCGCGGCAATCATTCCTTACTTGCAAGTGACGATTTATTTTCTGTCTGCTTCCGAAACCGGCTTCGCCGTTTCTAGAACATCCTTTCCAAAGACATTCATATATGGGACGGCCGCTCCCAACGTGGACTTTGGACAGGTGGACCGTCAGTTCTTCGCATGTGCTAAATGATGCAGTGCATTCATGCCACCTGCATCTGTGAGAAGGACTGGGCTCTGAAGCGGAAGACGCAGTCCTGTCATCTGGTTCTTGTATCGGAGTGTGCAAGCTGATCCGAGGTATAGGATCCACTGACTCGGTCATTGAGGACAATGTAGGGGAAAGTGATGGTGTGGAAAGAATATCTAGGTCGGTTCCCATTGACTCCGTACTGGTCGGTGGTTCTCTCGTCCCATCGCCCTGAAGAAACTTATTTTCTGTCGTTCCTTCAGCGGAAACGATATCGGCAGGAAGTCCCAGATGATCTTTGAATACATGGACTGCTATGAAGTCTCGCCACTGTTCGTACGACAACGCACATGTATGGCTTGATTTGAACTCTGGGTGCTTGCCACAATTTTGCCATTGACAAGAGAGGTTTGACGGATCGGTTGAAGCGCCATCTGTTTGGAGAAGCGATAAAGTAGAGGGGGATTGTTCATTTTCGATCTGCATGGAAGTATGCATGGAGGGGATGTACAAGTGATGAAGATTGACGTGTCCCACCAGTTCAGCAGGGGAAGAGAAAGTAGCACGGCAATTTCCCCAGTGGCAAGTTATCAGTCCTTCCCCCGCGACCTGACTAGAATTGTGGGCGTATGAGGACGGGTGTTCGAACGACGTATGAGAGTGTGAAGTCAATCCAGGATAGGGTGGAGCTAGGCCATTATCAGAACACACGGAACGCTCTTGACCACATCGAGAGCAGAGACTTGGTGTCTGATTCCAGAAGAGACCTGAATCACCCCCAACGGTGGTGGCATCGAGATCATGCGGTGATATTGATGACATCCTCCCCGAGGAAGGAGCGGAATACGGGTCAGTGCAACATTGATACTTGAGCTGAAACCGAAATTGAGCTCAAAGAGGTTATTTAAAAAAAAGCACGACGACCTACAAAGTCATAAAAGTAATTAGGCGCACAATCAGCGCATTCGTTAAGGTTGCTATAGACGGGATTGCATTCGATACCGCAACCTTGTCCCTGTGGCGGCAGCATTTGTGCACCTGAGCATGGCGAGAGACATGGGCTGGAAGACTGCCCTAGACAAACGCTAGCCGGAGGACAAGAGCTGTTGCAATTGGAATAGATTGCCGTTTTATTTGATGATGGGTGGAGAGCACTGGCACCCCCAGTGGCTGGAGTGTCTCCGTACAAGCTACCACAAGAAATGCCATCGTTATGCTCCGGATCGTGACAGGTTATTACAACACATTGGTCTGTGCATTCCTCGGACATCAGGGCACCGTTTGGAGGGATGTCAAATGGACGAGGAATCATTGCAGGCGTCTCTGGCAAAGAGAACGTCGGGGGCCAATAGTAGTGGTGACAGCAAAGGTCTGGCTGAGTCGGGGGAGTGTCACAGCAAGGGTTTGAGGGAGAATAAGGAGGCAACCCGTTTCTTGAGTCCATAAATACAACCTGGCGCAAATCCTCAGTGACTGGTAGGGTACTCAATCGGTTTCATTACGTAATTAATCAAAGTCCAGAGCTGAACTGATATCCATCATCTGCACTGCATCCGATTCCGCGCTCACCTCTCTGTTCTCCGAGGCTCCCTCCAGAAAATCTAGACAGCCCCAACTACATCCTCTCCATTTAATTGCCACCCGTTCCCCGACCTCCACGTTCCCAACTCTAGTCTCCCACGTGAAACGTTCTTCGGCGTGAACAACAAACACGCTGGAGCCCTTTCCCGGATGCTGGGAACATGGGCAGTGTCCAAGCCCTGTGACCGACTCTTCATGAGCGCGAACATTCTTTTCTACCGGCGATCGGTAAAAAGAACCCGGCACACATGCTTCAATCGCCATTCTAAGCCTTTCTGGTAACGCTTTGTGGAACCAGTCCGGCAAAGGCAGCTCGAAATGACTCGCTAAAAGCGTCTCATTCTCTTGGTCAGACGTCGGTGACAGTAGCCTGCGCAGACACACTTCTACCAGCGGTATGACCCGAGGTAGAGGGTGGATAGGTTCAGAGAGTGGCCGTTCTGCCAACGGCACACCCAATGCCGATGGCTGTAACCAGGGATTTGGGTGCACGTGCAGTTTTTCCAGAGACATTTCAAGCATCTCGCAAGGTAAATATCGAAGTTGATTGTTCGCAACATTGAGCGTGTGCAAGTTGGTGAGATACTTGATCTCTGGAGGTAGGTAGGTTACCCTATTACTCCCTACACATGCAATTTGAAACGTGCAATGGCGCGAAAAAAGTATACATACGAATTGATAAGATAGTGAGCTTCTCCAAGGCGAACAGCTCTTTGGGCAACGAGGTAATGCGGTTGTTTGCTAATAATAAAGCTATTTGTCCTTTTGGTATACCCAGAGGAAATTCTGCGACCGTCCGCACACGTCCAGCGCTCGTTCTTGACATCCTCCTGATATCTGACTGGAGCAGGTAGGATCCTGGGACTTCTACGTCCGCGGGCGCCGTCAGGGAACGCATAAACGTTCTACTGGTGTGCTGTGGTGGCGATGTAGATCCAACATGAAAGTCATCTCGAGTATCCGGAAGAATGTAAATCTTTCCGAGATCCTCAATGAATTTTCGTGGAATGCGAGTCAAACCACAATCGCTTAGAGGATCATGAAAATCTGAACGCGTGAGGGAGTCAGACTTTACCATAGATCTATAGTCCCATGGCCATCAAATACTCTTGTACATGCATCTTCCCAAATAGAAGCTTCTTCGGACCTCGTAGTATCGTTGACGATAGTATTGTCGCGATTCTCAAACTTCAAACTCCCTGGGCCAGAGGCATACTGAGACGACGGAAGGTTATCGTTAGCGCGGTAATGGTATTTCATCTTTTTGCATGATCCCAACTGAGTCGCCGGTTCCACGCGGGCACGCTTGCTTGTTTTTTGGATACCTGGCGCACGACGTTCATATTGAGGAGGAGACAGTATGGCTTTCACCGAGGCTGCTAAAGGATCAACGAGGAATTGGGGAGGAGCTGGATATTCCTCCATGTCGTAGTCATCTGAAATCACTGGTGCGAGAGGCGGGGACTGCGGGGGAGAAGAGTCGATGCATGAAGGTGGTGACGACGGCGGGGAAGACAAGGGAGAGCGGGGAGGATGGTGGGGAAACATGGAAGAAAGGAAGAGCCATAGTGCGCGTAATAAATACATAACTCGAAATTACCCTCATCATCACGTGATCGTATCAGGGCCCGAACCTGGCTGGCACAGCTGCTCTTCCATTTGGTTCCACATGGACGTACCAACCCTTGACAGGCATATCATCGACTGGGACGAAGCTGACGTCCATACATGGCTGTCCAAGTTGGGCTATCCTCAGTACGATGGCCAGATAAGAGGTCAGCATTTGCTAGCGCTTTCCAGGTCGTCAGCATTCACACCTCCTCAGAGCACAAGATTCGCGGCGACGTTCTCATTAGCATTGACTCTGAGAACTTGAAGCTATTGGGTGTCTCGTCCATTGGCCAAAGATTGGCTATCCTCAAGGCAATCTACTTCGCCAAAGTTGCGTACGGAATTCCACGAGATGATGATAGCTATGTTCCCCCTTGCAAGTTCATTTGCCTCTATCATCATTAGTTAATTCTGAACATGGGACAGCCGAGTCTTCAGAGCGAGCCAATAGGCCGTCTTTTGGAAGATTACAATCATCTATGGAGGACCAAGGTTTGACTCATTTGCTTCGGCGCCACTGCTTTGGGATTCATGAAACTCATAGCACGACGGCTTCGATCACTGGAGGACGAAAATCGCCAGCTTAACAGCATTGTTCAAGCATTAATCGATGATTTTAACGGTCTTCGAACATCGTTCGCAAAAACCGTACGTCATAATATGGCATATATTCAGCGAGATAGTAATCTGAGAATTTCAGGATGATGTGTCTTCACCACTTGCCAGACAGCCTTCGTTCAAATGGGCACAATTTGTGAAGCCTCAGAAGTCGCCAACCAAAGCCGACGCCGTTGATTCCCCTCGCCTTTCTCCACAGAACCTGGAAAACGATAGCCCATCGCAGACACGTAACAACAGTCACCCACCGCAACCACCGGAAAAGCTCCGGAACCAAACCAATGATCCCCCTAATCCTATTCAACCACCTCGCGACAAACCGCATAGACAGGAAAGCACTGACAATCTCAAGAGCTTCAAAGTCAGTTTGGATGATCCGACATGGAAAGTTCTACCGGCCGCCTTGAAAAAATATCGCATTACTAACGATACATGGCAAAACTACGCCATGTTCATTTGTTTTGGTCCACCTGGTAAGCGACCAATTGATCATTCGCACGGGTGCTGACGACATACCTCCTCAGGCAATCGCGTGGAAAGGTGCCTGAGTTATGACGAAAAGCCTCTTTTGCTGTTCCAAAAGCTCAAGGATGCTCAAAAGAATCCCGTCTTCATGCTCAAGCATATAAAGGACATCCGGTCACCAATAGCGGTCGCACAACAGAAGCACGCTGCTAGGAAGGCTTCAAGTGTTGCACCAACACCCTCGACTAACACCCATAGCAAGCAGCCTTCTACTTCCCGCAGCGCGCCTCGGCCACCGAAGCTTGAAGTGCAAGATCTCTCGGCCCCAACACCAATACAAAGCTCTCTAACAAGCCCCCAAGCGGGTTGGCCAGAAACAGGCTTGGCATCACCTGCAGTCGAAAAGAATGCAGATCGTTTACCGAGCGTTTACCCTTCGATACAACCACCTGGGTCGGCGGTCAGCGGAACTACCATAATTGGTTCCGATACCAGCATCGGAACCGCTATCGCTCCGACAACTGCTATCGATAGTTCAGCATCAAGAATGGACACGACAGAGCAGCCTCAGCACCAACAAGCCACGACTCCCAAAGACATGAGCGGTGTATCATATGCGGTGGCAATATACCCGTACATGGCGGAACAAGAAGACGAGTTTGATGTCGTCGTGTAAGTGACCGTCATCATCGCCTATGACGATCTGATCTCATTGTTCCAGGGGTGACACGTTCGTCATACTTTCGAGACAGAGGGGTTGGTGGATTGTCCAGCGCGATCTAACTGGATCAGGCGTTGTCGATGCAGATACAAAGCAGGGCTGGGTTCCGGCAGGTTGTCTCTTAGAGACCAATGTTCCCGTCGCGTCTGCTATTGCGGAAGCTACGGCAGCGAAGGGCAATTCGGCTGATGGAACGAACAAGACGCCCATACTGCCGTTGAGCATTATCTCGACTAGCTATCCTGGCGTTGCCTTGATGGATTACAAGAAGAAAGGAGAAGAAGAATTAGATCTTGTAAAAGACGATGCGCTAAGGGTATTCAAGCGCTACAACCACTGGTCATATGTTTGTCTTTTACCCCTGTTTTCTGCTTTTTAGTCCATGCTCACACTATTGCTTACAGGCTGTCAAAGAGACCGGTGGCGATAGAGGATGGGTACCCGTATGTGACACTTTTATTCCGAGTTTGTTTGTTTTTCATAATCTGCGTTTTTCAGTCATGGTTCATCGGCAAGGTCCAAACACCTTCTAATCCGCCGTCGTCTGCACAACTGCCAGCGCCGGCGAATGGTGCTGTTCTGAACCTTCAGACATCCTCAGATGAGGCCGTCGTTCAAGTCCAGGTTTCTCCAATGTCATCCGCATTTCCGCTTGTGCAATCGCGGCCATAGCATCTTGACCTTGCTAATGTCGAGGAACATGACGACTGTGTCATCTTCGTATCTTTATCCATTCCCATACCGACTCGTAATTTCAATTACTTGGTGTTTCTAGAAGTTTCTGTCACTGTATGATTGGGTGCCGGTGTTTCTTGCTTGACTGTACATTCTTCATCTTTCGTCAAAAAATATGCCTTATCATGTCGTTATCATACTTGGAAATTTCGGGAAGTGGCGAAAAAGAGGCCACATTTATTAGGTATCGAGACAGCGGACGAAAACAAGTACAGGTAGCAGCTACAGGAAAGTTTTTACCAACCAATACATCGACCGTTAATAGAGTAATTCGTCGTTCTTACAAAAACTATTGGCGCATACATGAACCTGAAAAACGAAAAGGTAAAATCACCAGCGGCCAGCAGGACCCCAGCTTCTCCTGTGGTGGCGGCGGCTCTCATCAGCTGCATACATTCTAGTGTCACCGTCTATAAACACGCAGTTAGCGTACAGGAGTACCTGGGAGATAGGTATAGCATACCAGGATCAACATCGTATCCATTATCGGTGGGACGACCTGTAGCAAAACGTCGCATTAGCCAAGTCGAGATTGCCCTGACAAGTCACTTGCGTTCATAGCGAGTTCCGCGATCTCGATCTCTGGGAACATGCTCTGCGGCTGCGAAAAGGCGCTCAATACCATTGCAGAAACTACTACCGAACTACTACCTACATGCACTGTATGCCGTCGTGCGACCTGGGTATGGCGGTGGCGCAGAACTTGGATGGATAGTGATAGTCTCTGGCCGAGGTGCAGTTTGACGAAGTTGACTAGTAGACGGGCGGGAATTGCGACGAGCAGGTAACGATCGTCCTGCACCACCCCCTGCATCTGGGCCAAGTAGGTGACCATGTACCTGTTGCTCTACACCATTGATAGTGTAGATTTTTCGACCATCGGGATATGTGCGTGTTACGTGTTCATTGCCCTAACCCAGATCGTCAGGAAAAAGGAACACTCTAAGCGACGATGGCACGACGTACATCCGAATCGATCCTTTTGTGAACGCTTTGAGTCACGCCATTTATAGTCTGTGTCATGTAGCTCTCCTGCCTAAATTGACCACTGGCATCCCCTCTGTCGCGGAAAGACGGCTCAAGAGTAGGAAATGGATGAGAGGGTAATAATGGATGGGATGGAAAACCACTGGACATGCCGGACAAATCTTGCTCCATCCTTGCGAACGGTCCAGGCATGCCCATAGGCGTTCTGCCAAAAGGATTTGAGAAAGGATTGAACAAAGGATCCATGCCCATGAACGGCGAAGGTCCACGGAAGTGAGAACGATGATTGCGCCACTCGGGGAATTCTTGTCCAAATATCTCGTCAAACAAGGTGAAAGGATCGGTAAACACAAACGAAGAAAAGCCATGATGTATGAAAGGATCGCCGAAGGATTGCGACTGTCGGGGCCTTCTGTCGTAGTCCGGGCGTGCGCGCTCTCGTTCAAGTTGAGGGGGCGGAAAGATGCCATACTTGTCATAAGTCTTCACAAATGATCAAGGCAGGCTCGCTGCGGCCGACCTGCTATACCTTACCTTGCGTTTCTGAGGGTCACTTAGTATTTCATAGGCATTATTTATCTAGGACGTGGTCTCAGCTATGGATGTCAGACAGTATGAGAATATCATACAAGTCGAAATTTCTCCTCTGATTGAGTTTTGTCTTCAGGAGTTGATCCCGGGGGAAGTCGGTCTGGATGGGTCTGCAGGGCTTTTCTCTTGTAAGCCTTGCGAACTGATTGGATGTGGTCAGAGTTTTGAATGGACAAGAACTCAAAAACGCACTGTCGTCCGTGGTTGCGTTCCTCGAAAGATTCAAGGTTTCGTAGAGCTTTGTAGCCATGTTGCTGTTGGTGATACTGTGGAGAGCTCGAAGCTTATATATGTCACATCAGTAAACACCACCCTCACGTGGTAGATATTTTTAGATTATCAGGTATTTTTCTGCTCGATGCCATGAAGCTGCAAGAAATTATACTGTCCGCATCTGCCCCGTCCTCCTCTGGGTCTGGGTCTGGGTCTGGTTCAGTTTCCCTCCACGACATTCAGACAGGCTCTGTCCTGGCCTCGTTCAAACAAACAAGTCCTGCACTTCACTGTACTGCTGCCGTGGAAACAAGAGATTCGTTGGGAGGCTTCCTTTTGTCGTGTCAGCGGGATAAGCCAATCTTAAACGTCTATAACTTCCAAAAAGTGTGTTTTCTCGTTTGAAGGGGTGATTCGTGTTCATGATTCAGGACCAAATTAGTCTGAAAGTCGTCTTGCCAGAAAAGCTGTCATGCATCGCAGTCGATAAGCAAGGCACTTATTGTGCTGGAGCGACCGCGCAAGGACGCATCTATCTATGGGAGGTGAGAACAACGGAGACCCAAATGCGCCCCCTCTGAAATTACGTGCAAGGTTGCTTCAGGAATCATGTATAATTCATGGGACGCTCACTATCGACGAATCAATGTATTAAGATTTACCCATGATGGTGCTGCCTTGCTGTCAGGGAGCGAGGATTCTGGCGTCAGCGTTTGGTCGATATCCAGGTTAAGGTCATGTATCCCTGCAATATAGCCGCGCGTCTCATCGGTTCTGGATAGACTGCTCGATGACGATACTCAGAATCAACTGCCTTTGCCTTATTGCTCACTGTCCGATCACACTTTACCGGTCACCGACATTGTCTGTGGCGTCGGGAACTTTCCAATGTGCAGGGTATTGACCTCCTCTATGGACCACTCCGTGAAGGTTTGGATTTTCCGAGCAAGGTTCTTGTTGCTTGACTGACGATGATCATGTATTCAAGATCTGGGATTTGTCCAGCAAATCTTTACTAACAACCTTTCAATATCCACAGGCAATCACTGCCCTGACCTGGGACTGGACAGAGAGGCTCTTTTTCGCCGCTTCACCAGACGGTTCCATACACCAGACAAATCTTTTCCGTCAGCATGAAGATAGGTCGGGCTTGCGTACCTTGGAATCCATTGGCGGCGCCGGAGCCAGCGACGTTGTCCGAATAGACGAGACTATTAGAGAAGCACAAAAAAAACGCCTCATATCAATAGGGTGAGTCTATCCGCTCTTTCCCTTCTAAATCGTATATCCTGACTTTCACTTAGTCAAGAGATAACTTGCATGTCGATTTCGTTGACATCTGCTCTCTTATTCGTTGGTACTGCAGCCGGCCTTGTTCACTTGATCGATATTCCGACACATCAACAACTGCGCACCATATCAACTCATAAAGGGTTATCAATAACCCATCTTCAAGTGATGTTGAAGCCATCGGACCTTGTTGGACATGTCGACCTTAGTCTCTATGTGCGTCATGGATCTGACCCAAAAGAAAGCATCCCCGTCAGGCCAATCTTGGCATTCCAAAAGATGAGAGATCCTAAGGCCCGAGAGAACCATGACGTTTCGCTGATGTTACCCAACGGCGATCAAGTGCGTAATTCGCCTCGATAGCAACAGGCATAAAATAATTACTACAGGCTTTGACTAAACCGGTCATCTACACGATGGATGAACTGCTACGAGACCAGTCGTTTTTCCTGCAGTCGAAAACGACTCCAGGCGCGAATATCGATGACGCAACCACACTCAAAGCTCGCACAACAGAGTTGGAAAATGAGGTAGAGCAGCTAAAGACGCAATTGGGAAGGGCGAAAAGTATCAACGATGCGATGTGGGACAATTTAGTCCAGCGCATCGTTATAAATGAAAAAGCTGGGGATGTCGATGGCGGTGAGGGGGATGATGAACGAAAGCGCAAGCGAAGTAGAACATGATCCACCAGTTGTTGTATTACAGGTGCCAAGCCCCGGTCATTGAGAAGGTTCTCCGCAGCGGTTTCATGACAGGACAGGTGTACCCGGATAGCACCACCAAAAGCTTCGATCTTGGTTTCTTTCGTTGATCGCACCTTCAGACAGGCGTATTTTACCGGTGCGGCTATGCAATGCCTTTCACTAAGTACTTGCCAGGATATTGCGTGACCGGAATTCCTCCTAAATGACGATTAGAACAAGACAATTTATCAATAATGGTAGCATTTTATTGCCTAGTTGACCACCTACGACAGTTGTGAAGATCAAGAGTCCGGTTAAGGTTAAGAAATCAACTTGGTTTGGTGCCGAAGCTGTCTCTCTTGATAGGAGCGATAACTTCCGTCCGGTGATATCAACAAACTGAATGGCACATCTTCGCCGTAACCGCTGTGCTTCGCGTAGAAAGGGCGCTTCAACTATTGGGCTCGTAACTTGATCCGACCGGCGACATGTGCACTCAGCTCGTTCACACAAGGCGACGGCTTTTCGTGTGAACATTCAATTGCTTGGGGTATTACCATCTCTCCGCAGCCGGTATCGTCCAGGACACGTATCATCCATCATGGTGAGAGTATAGAATCGTCATCAGTACATCCTACTCAGTAAAGCATCGTCATCTAGTCTGCTATTCCTGCATATGTTATGGGAACCCTTTGCATTGTCGGGGGAGCCACGGGCTTCGCAAAGACAAAGTCCGTGCCTTCGCTTGTAGCTGGTGTCGGGTGAGTGACATTCACTTCGCTTCTAAACCATCTAAACTTTCACTTTCTTATCTTTCTCCGGCAGTGTCGGTTTGCTGTACCTTTGGAGTGGAAATGTCATTAGCAAGGGAGCTCCTAACGGTGTTGAGGCCGCTCTTGGTTAGTCAACTCATATCACAATGGGCTGGCCTTGGGGCTGACATCTACTTCGCAGGTGCTTCTGCGCTTCTCCTCCTCTCCTCTCTGCCGAGAATTGCGAAAGGTCCGGTCCCTGTTGTTCTGGCCGTGACATCTGCCACTACTGGGCTCTATTATGGCAAAGTTATGTACAACTTAAGGGGCTAAAGCAATTGTTGTATTTCTACACATCATACGTGAATAAACTGACTTTTCTAAGCTATCGTTGGTCCGAAGGTGGTGTGCTTCGCTACGGCGGGTGGGCGCCGCCCATATGATCGATCGGAACTTTTCTTTAATCAGCGCAAGTCAATGTGAAGCGCAGAGAACACGATCCAAACCAGGTTTCGTCGACAGACAGAGGACAAGGGGAGCAAGGACACTGTTCACCGTAGAATAAGCTAGCCGAGGCACCACTTGATCCGTGCGTGGCTCGAAATCCGTTGATTGAACTTGATTCCGTTGGTGTTCACCCACATGGTATCCGAATATAAATATGGCCCCGCAATGTTTTTTTCAATCATTTCTCCGAAGGTGACTTGCCATTATTGTTGGACATGCCAGTGAATCACGTCGCGGAGATGGTCTTCGGCACAATCGGTACGTCATGAATTGAGTATCTCGTGCAATCTGAAGCACACCGCTCGATACAGGGGCCATATGTTGGACATTTCAGCTGGTACCACAAATATGGAAAAGCTGGCGTGAGCATTCCACTCATGGACTATCTCAGTGGCTCGTGTAAGCCCAGGCATTTCATGTCGATGACTTAGTTCCTCATACATCTCGCGTCTCGCAGGCTAATTTGGGGCTTTTCCGGCCCATTTTTCGGGACGTACACGGTCGTGCAGAATCTGAACATTCCCCTCATAATCCAACCTCACTTATTCACGTTCCTTGCCTTTATATCATGGGGACAGGCAAGTCTGCTGTTGTGTCCCAGCGGGCTCACTTGACGACATAGGTAGTGCCTGCATTACGGCAAGGGCCGCTCGAAGCTTTCCGCGACTATCTTCGCACTGACAGCTATCATAATTGCAGGCGCGGTTGAGGTTGGAATGGTATACGCCATCAGACACAGTGATATCGGAATCCTTCTCGTCGGCATCGCGTCGTCCATCATCCTTACCATTGGCTTTATACCCCAGTATTGGGTGATATACAAGTGTGGAGAAGTTGTTGGCATTTCCTGTCTTTTCATGTTGATTGACATGTCAGGAGGGATCTTCAGTGACCTGTCACTAGTGTTCAAAGGCCAAACCGACGTACTTGCCGCATTGGCATACACGCTCGTCGTGGTGAGTAACTATCAAGTTGTACCATTTAATTGTGTCCGATCCACTGTTCGTTGATAGGTGATGGACGGCTCGATTTTAATACTGGCTCTCCTTCTAAACACGCGCGCTGCACAACGAAGGAAACAAAAAGCGGGAGATGAGGGACTTGAAGAAAACAAATACGCAAGAAGCGGAGATAGTTCCCACGTCTCCTCGGAAGATAAATCAAAAGTCAAGACTGAGACGGAGCCAATCTGATGCACGCATCGCCTGACGGCGGGCTCCTAAATCTAATATATGCGCGTGGCGTTTGCTGTGGTGCTTTCTAGATTGCTAGTAGGCAAGGTGCGCTAGTCAGCGACTGGTTATATGCGCCTTAGATTGTCTTCTTTGGTGACTTGCGTGTTAATGCTAAATAACCAGTCCGATCTTTTGTACAGGCTGATGGGTAAAGAGTACAAAATTGACTTATTACTTTTGATTTTTACTTCAGAGTTCGCGGCCAGATTGCAATTCTTTCATAATCTTTTCGACCATTGTTTGGACTGTGTGATACGAATGAATCTGGGTTGGTGGATTGTGTTGGGCTAGTGCATTGCGGACTCCATTGTACATGTGCTTTCGCTGAGGGTGTCCAACCACGGCCACAAAGATGTCAATGGAGAGCTGGGTTAATTTGTCGATGGGAGACGTAGGATTTCGAGCGTAGCTTTTGAGCAATTCCGCATTGTTGATGACGTTCTCGAGTTCTGCAGAGATGGCTTGATTCATCTGTTATGATCCTAAGTCTTGTAGTAAATGACTATATTGTATACTCACAATCCCAAGACTTGTGGTGGTAAACGATTAAGGACTCTATGTATGCACGAACTTGTACTTATACTATGAGCATCCAAACATTGCGAAACAACACACCAAGCGTCCACTGCACAGCTGCAGTGCCAAACGATCGGCGCGGCCTCCACACTCTCAACATCATCGGCGCATCGCCATCGGAATAGCAAGCTTCTCAAAATGGCTCAGGTAGTGATTCTTGACTTGTCGTGATAAGCTCTCTGTTACTTTCACTCTCCAGTGGTCTATTTCTTGGTACGGAGCTACCGGGTGATCAAAATCCAAGTTAATCCGGATTGATGTTTTGCCGTGAAGCCGGCAACCCGTCTCCGCAATGATAAAAGTTCTCAAGAGTCGCGCATAGCCACTACAGGTTCGTACAGAACAACGGTACTGTCTGCTGTGTACCTCACCAGTGTGACTGTGGCCCAAGACAATTATTCGATTTCAGCTCCAGGTTGGTGGATGAACAGTATAAAGCATATTTTTGTGTTTTTGGTGCATTTTATCAGATTAAACAAGTTACCCATGATCGTAAACCACTTAGCCGAGACTATATTTGGTACCATGGGTGCGTTCTCACCGCGTCTCTCGGCAGTTCAATAAATGACCTCCACAGGTACCATATGTTGGACAATCCAATTGATACCGCAAATATGGAAAAACTGGCGCCAGGGTTCGACAGACGGGCTGTCCCCTTGGCTCATGTTAGTAAATAACTTTGCAAAAACTATCTGCTAAAGCTCATGCATATCGCAAAGGTTGATATGGGGCATATCAGGCGTCACTTTGGGCACATACACCGTCTTGCAGAACCTGAATATTCCCCTCATCATACAAGCTCATCTATTTGCGTTTCTGGCATTCATATCGTGGGGACAGGTAAAGATTCAATTTTGGCTGGTTGACTTGGATCTGCCTCATGGTACATTTCAAGTGCCAGTATTACGGTCGGGGACGCTCGAAGATTTTCGCAACGATGCTCACACTGACGACCATGGCAATCGCAGGTGGGTCTGAGGTCGGCGTCGTGTATGGCATCAGAATGTCGAATCAAACTCGAAATAATTCTGTTGCTCTCTTTTTCGGCATCTCGCCTACTGTAATCGCCGCAGTTGGTCTACTTCCTCAGTACTGGGAAATATACAAGTGTGGAGAAGTCATTGGCATCTCTACACTGTTCGTGTTGATCGACATGTTGGGTGGTGTCTTCAGTGACCTTTCACTAGTATTTAAAGGGAGAGTTGACTTGCTTGCCGCATTGACTTATACACTTTTTGTGGTGAGTATTTTTCCACCTGATTGAGATTCGGGGTTTGATAGGTTGACTGCAGGTGGGGGATGGTGCGATTCTGCTACTGGCTCTTATTTTAAACCCGCGTGCTGCCCGACGAAGAGAGCAAGAGCGTCGTGAAATGCCAAGAGCAAACCGCATTACCTCCCAGGAACCAGGTACCCCATCCGGTCAATGATTGTGGCTTTGCGCCATCGGCATCGGCATGGTTAGGATCATGGAAAAAGAAATGATAAAGCCGACAAATGTATGATGATTGTGTCGCTCCAACGACAAGCGTGGGGAGGATTCCAATCGAGTATCTTCAATCTTGGCCATTTGCCAACTTAGGTTTACTCCCGTCGTTGTTACTGATGCACCAGGTACCCCCATTAATCTATGGGCCCTGCAAATCGTAAATCAGAATGGGGATTGTGGGTTAAGACTTGTTCCATCTCTTGCGTGGTGCTCATCTGGCTGCACGGCGTTACTTTGTTCTGCTGTCTACCACCGCATCGATTTTTCGGTACCGAATCCTTCAACTTGTCCTGTCATACTGAGTGTCCCCTTGTCAAGATGTCTAGTGCTTCAATTGATACGGAGCTACCGGATTCTGCCGCAATGATCAAACTCCAAGACTGCCAAGTTAATCCGGATTGATGTTTTGCTGTCAAGCCGGCGTCCCGTCTCCGCAAAAATTTCTGGGAGACATGTCTATAGGCTTACTTCGAGTAATCGCGCATAGTCTTCCTGCAGGTTCGTACAGAGTAACGGTGCTGTCTGCTGTCTGCTGTACCTCACCAGTGTAACTTGTGGTTCAGGATAGTTATTCGATTTCAGCTCCAGGTTGGCGGATACACGGTATAAGGCATCTCATTAAACAAGTTACCCCATGATCGTAAACCACTTAGCTGAGACTATATTTGGTACCATGGGTGCGTTCTCACCGCGTCTCTTGGCATTTCAACAAATGATCTCCACAGGTACCATATGTTGGACAATCCAATTGATACCGCAGATATGGAAAAACTGGCGCCAGGGTTCGACAGACGGACTGTCCCCTTGGCTCATGTTAGTAAATAACTTTGAAAAAACTATCTGCTAAAGCTCATGCATATCGCAAGGCTGATATGGGGCATATCAGGCGTCACTTTGGGCACATACACCGTCTTGCAGAACCTGAATATTCCCCTCATCATACAAGCTCATCTATTTGCGTTTCTGGCATTCATATCATGGGGACAGGTAAAGATTCAAATTTCAATTGTTAAGTTGGATCTGCCTCATGATATCTCAAGTGCCAGTATTACGGACGGGGACGCTCGAAGATTTTCGCGACGATGCTCACACTGACGACCATGGCAATCACCGGTGGGTCTGAGGTCGGCGTCGTGTATGGCATCAGAATGTCGAATCAAACTCGAAATAATTCTGTTGCTCTCTTTTTCGGCATCTCGCCGACTGTAATCATCGCAGTTGGCCTACTTCCTCAGTACTGGGAGATATACAAGTGTGGAGAAGTCATTGGCATCTCTACATTGTTCATGTTGATCGACATGTTGGGTGGTGTCTTCAGCGACCTTTCACTAGTATTCAAAGGGAGAGTTGACTTGCTTGCCGCATTGACTTATACGCTTGTCGTGGTGAGTTTTTGTCCACATTACGAGATTCGGGTTTCTATAGCTTGACTGCAGGTGGTGGACGGTACGATTCTGCTACTGGCTCTTATTTTAAACCCGCGTGCTGCCCGACGAAGAGAGCAAGAGCGTCGTGAAATGGAAGAAAACCGAATTATCTCCCAGGAACCAGGTATTGATCCCATCCAGTCAATCAGCCGCGTTTAAATTGAGGTATCCAAATTGCCACAGTGAATTCATCGGATTAAGATACACAGGACGTGCCAAAATTACCAAACACCTATATGGGTTGGTCAGATTATATGTAAACTCTGGATGATGCGAATGTAAGGTGAACTGTCAGGATGATAATTTAATCGTTTGGCCGCGCGAGCCACTAGGGCTGCAAAGACGATAGAATCAATCGCTAAGCTTATTCCTGTCACTATATACTGTCCGCTCTTCATCGCTGGTAGCAGTGCTGCTTCCGGCTTCAGTGCCGAGTCTAGATCTCGGACTCGTCGACGTATATGCTGTAGACTCTTCTTCATCAAACAGGGCATCTATTTCTCCTTGAACAGCCGCGCTCTGCGAGACAGATCTAATATGATTCTTCTGTTGGCTGTCATGTCGCCCATGGCCGCTCGGCTTGCGAGGTCGTCCTGGTGCACTGACAAAATCAGTGAAACTTGATATCGAGGAGTTGGCTTTATGCGCGCGGGCTGAGCATCGGCGATATTGTGCAGATTTGGGTGAGGGAACGCCAATAGGAACGCGGTAGAAATCTTCGATTTCTTCGTCCTCGTCCATAAAACCTAGGGTGTTATCGTATGGCCCATTCGATGACATCGGCACCGCTGCCGTTGCTGCGGAGGCCGAACGTGATAAGGGTAAGGTACGGTATGATCCCTTACGGAGATGCACGGCATACGAATACATCAGAAGAACAAAATAGAGCTGCGAGGTGCGTGTGAGCGAGGAATAAATGGGCATAGCCAAAAACGCGTACACGGATGAGCCATGAGAATATGATGACAAAGGCAGCGGTGCCTTTTTCTCGCTGCCATATTTCCATCGCGGCCACCTCTCGCTCGGCAGGCGAAAGTGTAGAGTTTGCGACATGGCTGATTTCAATCATCCATTCCTGAGCGGGAGAGTTGGCTTGCCGGCGACCGTCATGCGGCTGAAATGCCCACCAATTGATGGCGAAGTGAACTGTCCATATAGAGGAAAAGAGGTGATCAACGAGAAAGAAATGGGAAAAATTGAATGTTTGGCGAGGGTCTTCCTGTAAGAATGTGAGAGATGTGGTCAAGAATATTTTCCGTGGCGTGTGGGACGACGAACCTCTTTCACCATTTGTAGGCCCCACGCGAGAACGATAAGTGCAAGGACCGAGTATATGTACAAGCTGAGTTGAGCGAATGACCCCCCTGCACCGGTAATGACTGCAATCAAGCCATAGACACCAGCGACTTTGTTCAAAAGCTATGAAAAAGGATGAATATTCTTGAACATGGAGTCGGCAACATGGTGGTCTCACAGCGAAAAGTAAGGCAACGGTTACGCCTGTCTTGATGTCAAGGACGCCTAGGAGAGATGTAAAGGGCCAAAGGCGCCATTCAGGACGGAGCATAAGCTTCATGAAGGGGGAGCGAGAATCATGTACAAGGGGATGATGCGCAGTGTTTAATCGTGATGATGTAAGCAGCAATCATAGCTTCTCTCCCTTCGCGTCGCTTCCATGGCTGCTCGTCCTCGGCCCACAAAACTCTCGACATCTGTTTCTCAAGAGCGCACCCAAGGTCAGTCAGACGTGCCCACAGTCCATTCTCTTAGAAACACGTATGTTCGTATTTTATTTCATCATGCTCGCTTCGGAAGCCCTCATCCGAGTTTACTATAGATGGGTATTTTGGTTTCGTCAGCAACGTTCCCCGGGAAACAAAGCTTTGAATTACGAAGAAGGTATTAAAAAGATATCATCTTTTAGCTCTGTCAGCATTCGTACATTATATCCGCATCCAGACATGCTCATAATCGGCAGGTCGAATCGTTTTGGTCATTATGGGCGCACATAACGCCACCGTCTGCGTTGCAACCAACAACAGATTACTTGGTCTTCCATTCTGGCGTACAACGTCCAGTATGGGAGGATCCGCTCAACCTGTCTGGCGGAAAATGGATTATTCGTCTCAAAAAAGGCGTGGCTGATCATGTATGGGAGGATCTTGTCCTAGCCATTATCGGCGATCAGTTCCACGAATGTCGGAGCAGTGTAGAAACCCCCGTCTCAAAAGCCGAAGGTGAAGGGCAAAATGGCAGCGACACCAGCCCGTCTCCTGATTGGCCGGAAATATGTGGATGTACGATAAGTGTACGGCAGAACGAAGATATTGTAACTTTATGGAACCGCGTCGACGGTGATACCAGAGTGAGAGAGAAAATCCGGTACGATGAGTGCTACTGCACCTGTTATAAGCTCATGAAAAGTCAGGGATACGCTGCGCAAAATTTTAAATCTCAATCCTGCCACTGTCATGGAATACAAGTCTAATAATGGCAAGTTCTGATCTATCTGTCTTTCGCATATAGACCTAAAACAGAGTCAGATTCGATGCAAGACAAGTCAAGCTTCCGAAATTCGGCTGTTGAGCGTGCACCGTATCCATGACCAAGCAGGAGACAGGACGAGGGCTGTGCGGAGAGTTGGTCACGTGTATTTGCTGTACAAGTATGAACCGCTTTATCAGACTGTCGTTCCTAACTCGCCGTCCTTATCTCCTCTCCTTCGTTCTTCCTCGATTCATAAGTAGCTCTCCCATGGCTGACACACCCAAATCCATGACGCCGTCGGTGAACAAGTCCGATGAGGAGTGGAGAGCTGTTCTGTCACCTGAGCAGGCAAGCGCCATTAATTCCTCAAGGATCTGTTGTTCGACTGCGCCTCTCTCTCTCTCTCTCTCTAGTTCCGTATCCTCAGGCAAAAGGGAACAGAGCGCGCGGGAACTGGCGTTTACGATAAACACCATGAGGAGGGTATATACCATTGCGCTGGTTGTGGTGTAGCATTGTACAAGAGCACCACCAAATTTAAGGTTCGTATACACGTTACTATTGAACCAGATGGCAGCGAGTGACCCATCCTTCAAAGAGTGGATGTGGATGGCCTGCTTTCTTTGATGGTGCGTGTCTGGCGATATTCTGTAACTGAATAACGTCATGGCATATAAAGCCATACCAGGTGCCGTGAGCAGACAAGAGGACCATTCTTTTGGTATGACCAGAACCGAGATTACGTGCACTGCCTGTGGCGGTCATCTGGGTCATGTCTTCAAGGGCGAAGGCACAACACCTAGTACGCGCCCCTTTTACATCACACTTAAAGAGCCATCCCTGATAGACTGCAGCTGATGAACGCCACTGTGTCAATTCAGTTTCACTGAGCTTCAGTAAAGAGTAGAGCACTCGCTAGTCTTGTCTTGATAGATTTAAACCATGACTCAAGTCATATTTCGTGAACATATATAAGGAAAAGGAATTCAGTACGCTTAAGTTGTTATGGATATAATTCGTAGTATGTTCTCTTCCGTTTCCATTCAAGTCATCACAAGTCTTGAAGACTGGCAGCAAAGTCGTCCAACTCTGCCTTGGTCTTCTTATATTTGGTGTTCTCTTCCTAGAGTGCGGATCAACACCAGGGCGGCTACTCTCCATGGAATGGAAGCATACCTCGAATTTCTTCTCCCACTGATCACGCTCTTGCTCACACCGCTGCAACTGCCTTTCAAAGTGCTCTGCCTTGACGTCAACTTGCCTCAATCTGTTCACAAGTAGGTCAGGAATGGTGTGTAATCAGACACAAGAGCCCGATGAGGGACGTACTTTTCTACCGTCTCCTTGAGATTCTTTTCTGCAGCGTCAAGCTCTTCCTCGAGCAGTTGGACTTTCCTGATCAACCCTTGGTTCGTTGTCTTGTTGCTTTCGCTGTCAACGGCGGCGGCCTTGGACTCGGCGACTTTCGTTTCCGACTTCTCGAGCTCAGCATCGAGAATACTCAGGCGATGCGTAAGAGAGGTGATTTCCTGATCCTTTTCGAGAATCACTTGTTCGTATTTCTTGTTCTTGGCTTCTGACTCCTCCGCCCGCGCTAGTGCAGTGTCAGCCTCTGCGCGGATCGAGGCCATTTTCTGTTAGATAGCGCTGGCATAAGTAGACATCAATCTGATCCACAGCATATAAAGACCTCTCTGATTCTGTCAGTCATTGTAGGAGTATGAAGTTAACGGCTGTGGTGTAGAAGAGTGAGGATGTAGTATTGTAGAAGTATTTGGTAGAAATGGGTGGAGCGGTTGAAATGATTATAAACGGAAACATGCTACGGAAGATTGATAATCAGCTCATGATAAATTCAACTCTGATAACTCGGTTTCGAGCTCTCGCAATTTCTTCTTCGTCTCCTGTGTGCGAGCGTCGGTCATAAAAGAGCGGTATGATTGGGAGAAAGAAACAGACGTCGTATTTAACTTCAATTTCGTCGCTCGTTCGACGCAATCCCTCTACTCGAGCGTTCGCCTTGTCCGCCCGTTCGTTCGATATCCGCAACCTACGTAGTAGCAAATTTCAATCGATGTCTCTTAGCTGACAAGCACGGAAACGTGCTTCTCGTTTGCTTCCTTGACTTTGGTCTGTATTGCGCTCAGCTCTTTCGTGAGCTTGATGAACTCTCTCGTCAACCGTAAGCGCTCCTCCAGCATCGCAGCTTGGGCTGTTTTTGCTTTCGCTAATGCTTCGCATTCTTTATGGCGAGCTTCTGCCGCCTCGCATCGCTTGCGAGCATTCTCGCGTCGTTCACTCTGTACAGCGAGCTTCTGTATAAATCCAAGTCAATGTGCAGACTATTTGCCGCAGAATCGTCCTCGCCTTCTTGAGAACGTCCATGGCAGTAAGAGGTAGCAAGCTGCGAACCTACGGAGCTTATCCTTCAAATTGCATCAAGGGTAAGGGCAAGGGCATGGGTTTATTTAGATCTTTACTATCACCCATAATACTAGAATGGAAAGAATGTCACCCTACCCGAAGATTCTCGGTTCAATAAACCCCGAGCTTGTAAAGTTCCGACTGCGCACTCTCTAGCCTCATTTGAATATTAGACAGTCCCTCTCGTTCGGTCGCACAAATAGTATTCGCGGTTGGCCGGCCAAGGCCCACCTTTCCATGGAATGTCACGGCGCGAACAAATTTGAGGCTACTGAAAGCTGAATCGTAGTCAGCTGCGCGCTGATAACGGACAAGCGTGTTATTTTGGTGCAACAATACTTCACCATGGACGCGATCTGAAAGTAGCCACACACGTCCGCCATCGACTGGAGCTCATCCTCGTATAGCCAGTTTCTTTATGTCAGCTCTTATTAATCCAGTAAAGCCTAATCTCGACAGCGCAGGGAATGAGATTTGATAATCTGTGTTTGGATCTTCACTTGTACAGCTTGTATTACTCGGGTCAACGTTTGAGGCGATGGATCCGGTAGTAGGTGGCCAGCCGGATGCCCACAATAATTTAGAAATGATTTAATTGATTATATCGGTGGAATCATTATAGGAGTATAATGTGGTTACCTATTAACAATGAATAAATTATTCCTCCTGTGGAAACAAGACATTCCAGGCATTCTCGACGTCGAGCTTGAAACCTAGTTTTGCCTGTTGAATTGTAGCCTAATGACCGACGCCTTGCATTCAGATGACACGGTGGAAATAAACCGTTTTACGCACTTCAAGAAGTTCTTGGCCGTTGGGATTTTTCACGACACCCTCCTTTTTGATTGTTTCAAGGGCAGCAAGGACGTCAATTTTGCCAGCATAGATACCTTCTGGGCCATACAGATAAGATCCCGATGTAAGGAGCTGAAGGCATGCTCCCAGAACGCGGACTTCAAACGTCGCACGATCAGCATACCCGTATTTCCTATCGTTGTAGTAAAGCCCGCACAGAACTGAGCCAATTTGAGCCGGCGATTCGCATAGTCGATACTTTCTAGATGTTGCAGAGAGGAGGGAGGCAATGAAGTATTCGTTTGAAGAGGTGACAGATAGGTCTTTTACGTTGACGAAATCGCCACTGAGGAAGTCAGCAAGCTCTCCGACGAAAATGGGCTCGATGTCAAGCTGTGCTGGCTTTCCAAAATCATCCTCAGTATCTATCTTCACTTTCGAAGTTTTGACCTGGGCGAGAGCTTGTGCGAATTTATCGATCTGGGTAGGGAGCTCGGCGGCGAGCTCTGTGTATATTGAAATGAGATAGAAGATGGTTGGGAATTGGGAATGCGCTCTTATGAGCTCGATAAGCCTAGGGGCAGGGTCCGGATGTTTGAACGCATCAAGAAGAGCACTTTCAACGTTTTGGGAAGATTCAGCCATTGTGGAGGTTATTTGCTTCGCAAGGTGTGATTCATTCCCACTTAGTGGCCATAACACGTGATAGTAGCCTCAAGTTCCGAGCAATGACAAAAACCAGATGAATTGAATAATGCACAACACTAAGTCCTTAACAAAGGTCGCAGACGTGGTGGGTTGCGACCGTCCCAAAATCAACTTATGGGGCACTGGAATTTGTCCTCGACTCAAATAGAAAGGAAACTCGCTACGCTGACTCCTCGACTGTGTTTCACGGGCTAAAGAGCGCCGCAAAGTGTGTAGGTCGACGCAGGTGACCCCTTTATTTTTAAGGGATCGCCACAGCAAAACAGCTGATTTTTGCTTGTATACAAGTATCACCCATATACTACTCAATTTTAGATCACAGAATAAAGAAGCTCGTTGTGCTTGCATTGCGATCAATGTTAGACAAGCTGCATCCCTCTTTGATTCGGATTGCTATGATTTTTCGCCTCCCTGATTGAGTGATCGACATTAGCCACTAGCCAGCGCAATTGAGATGCTAGTTCTGCTGTCCTCCCTGCTCCAAGCTTAATTAATAATGAATGCAGTGCTGGGGTGGTAAAGGGCGGTTTATCTCAGGCTAGATCTTTATTATACTGTAACATACTAGAATGGAAAGAATGTCGTCCTACCCAAAGGTTCTCATGCTAATAGTTTAATAAATCCCGAGCTTGTAAAGTTCCAACTGCGCACTCTCTAGCCTCATTTGAATGTTAGACAGTCCCTCTCGTTTGACAGCCATCTCAGCATCTTCAGCAAAGTACGTCGTACAAATGGTATTCGCTGTTGGCCGGCCAAGGGCCATCTTTTCCATGAAAAAGGGAAGAATGTCGCTGCTCACAGCGCGAACAAACTTGAGGCTGATGAAAGCTGGGACGTAATCGACTACACGCTGATAATGGGCAAGCGTTAGGTTATATTTTGGTGCAATAACACGGGAAAAAGTTCACCATGGACGCGATCTGGAAGTAGCCACGCACGTCCGCCATCAACTTGAGCTCATCCTCGTATTCATCCACCATACCCAGTTTGTCTAGGTCAGCTCTTGTTAATCCAGTAAAGCCCAATCTCGACAGCGCAGAGAGTGCAATGCGATAATCTACGTCTGGATCTTTACTTGCTGGATCAACGTTTGAGGCGGTGCATCCGGTAGTAGATGGTTGGCGAAGTATACTGAACGGGAATACCTTGGGGTTGGAATCTGAGATAGACGCGTGTATTCCATTGTCAGATCAACGTGGATCAACACATACCCTTGAAAAGCTCGTCAGTTGTTTTTGCCTTGGCTGATTTTTCGGATTCCGGCGAAGTGGGTTTAATTGGGAAAGGCAGGTCTTTCTGTGCCGGCCCCTCCTTAGAAGTGAGAGGTGGGAATGCTATTTGGTAAAAGTTTGAATGCTGGACTTGTTCAAGCAGTAAAATCTCTCACCAGAGGTTGTCGAAAAGACAGACGCGAAGCTAGCAGTTGGAGTTGTGTTGGACGTAGAGTCCTTTGGGACGGGGGTGGCTTTCAAGGCAGCAAAAAAGGTTTTGCTTTCAGAAGGTGGAGGAGTTGATTTCGTTGGATAAGTTAAGATAGACGAAGAGCTTAATGCAGCAGGATTTACAGGAGCTTTGGGCACTTCAGATGATTTAGCAAAGCTAAATAGACCACTGCTAGTGGTAGCATTAGGAGCTTCAGATGGTCTAGCAAAGCTAAAGAGACCACCGCTAGTAGTAGCATTAGGAGCTTCAGCCGCCTTTGAGTCGGAGGTGGTGGGGGCTTTTGAACTTCCTAATCCTGTATTTAGCCCTATTCTAAATGAGACACGAACTTCAGGTCAATGAATATGTGACTCACTGTCTTGAGTGTCTGCTTTCTGTGCACTAGACGGCTGTCCTGTCGGGTTCTTGGCACTATTTTCCGCACCTTGCTGTGGAGGAGTGGCTTGAGCGTCGGAGGAGCGCGATTTAAAAGGCAATGGTTCATTGAGCTTCGTAGCTGGTCGCGTCGCTTCAGATTGCACATTCTGCACCTGATGTGAAGGTGTAAAAGTCGTGTTTTTGGAGGCCAAGGTTGAATTTCTTGACTTCTGGTTTGTCCCAACACGACCTTTGCGAATGTCCCGATACCTCGACAACCAATGTTCCGAACAGCTGTTCAGGTAGAGTTGCTGTTGAGTGTATGGAGTCAACTCGATTTCCAAGATCGCTTCTAGATACTCGCTGCAGATGTTGAGATGATGCCTTATCAGCTCTCCCAGTAACGATCTAGTGATAGGGTTGCAGTGATAGTAAGCAAGAGTCCGCATAACTTACCTTAGGTGGCCTGTAAGCAACTCATGACCTTGACATACTACATGGATGCGTTCAATGACCAGTTTGACCATCGATCCTACTACCCGTTCGAGGCACTCGGACACCAAAGATGCCCATTGATTTTGAAAAGACTCGATCAAAGCTTTCTTGGCCTGGCATGGAAAATGGCTTAGAAGATCTCGAGTTGCATATCTGACAACAATGGTTAAGCCAGGATTTTGAAATCGGACACGGGACGGGACGCACGCCTTTATATGCTTTCGCATGTCGTCCAAATAAAATGGTGATACCAGTCCGGCCCTCTCACAAGGCCCTTCGTCGTCAGCGAGGTGGCTTATTATGTCTTGAGTAACCGGGCTTGAACGGAGAACAGGAACGAAGCTGGGCGCAGTTCTTCTAATGGCTAACTTGAGACCCGCGTAAAACTCATGCATTTGTTCGAGCAGAGGAGACGGCTCGCTCCTTCCGCGAGTAATTCGGTGTACATCGTCACTTAGCCGAGTCAACATAACGAGCATATAGGTTGCTGGCTCAGTAACAGTTGGTGGGAGAGACGCTAACTCCTGCCTACATTGATCTAGACAGTGGATGACATCCACTCGCAAGAGGGGCATGCTTGAAGTAATGGGTTTAGTGAAATGCTGAGGGATGGAGAGACCTCACGTTTCGCGGATGAGCTCGGTGAGCAGAAAGCTGAGTGTCGCTTCCAGTCGCTCTGTAATGTCTTGTTCGTGCGAGGATGATGAAGATACCAGTACTTTTGCAATTGGCTTTTCAACCGCTTTCTCTTTTCCCCCCAGCTTTTCACCATCATTCTGAAGTGTAATGTAATAATAACCAAGTTGGAGCGCAAAGTCGGGATGATCTGGGGTGCGCTCCTCCGTCAGATTTGTCAGGACGCCTCGCCAACAATCAGTCACAGAGGACAAAAGGATAAGACAGAAAAAGTACCTATCGTACGAGCGCCATCTGGGTCTACATCCCTTGCCAAGTGCAATGCTCTTTTGCTGAATATATCCGCTAGAAGCAGAAAACGTCACGTTTTCGAATGCAGGAAGAGGTTCCAACCAACCGTTCATGGGGACGGCCGCAACTATGATGCAATTTCCTTGCAGTTGATGTAGGACTAGATTCTCCACGAGTGTCCTTGTCTCGTGCTCAAAGCTCAAATCGAGATCTGGTGAAGGATGAAATCACGTTTGTTGATGAAAATTGTAGACTAACCAGGCATCTCGATGAGAGTCAGGTCTGTCATGTCCGTGCCATTGAGCTCTAGAGACACGGTGCTGTGTACACATGCCATAGAAAGATGAGTCGTAAGATGGCTGTCTATCTCATTTGGTGACATTGATAAAATATTTGCCATTGAGATTGAAGGGTTGAGGGCAGCAATTTGAGCACGCTTCATCATCGCTGGAAGCTCGGTTTTCTTGGTTATGACGTCGCCAATAAATGTTGCGGACGGGGCTTGTAGGGGCCCATTGTCCTCAGATATGGAACGAACAGAAATTCTGCAACTCCAAGGAGATCCTCCACGAGACAGGCGGTATTCAAAAGGGCATCCATGTCTAGAATTCTCGGTAGCAAACTTTGGCAGACGAGTAAGCTTTAAAGCTGGGAAGCTTGCTGCGGACCAACACTCACCCCTAGAATAGCCTCCAGTACATTGGCTTTTGCTGTAAGAGTGTAACACACGCGTCTCAGTAACCACCACTTGTAATGAGAGACAAAGCCATCACCATCGCGCATGCCAACCAATGCCACCCTGGGAAGGTCGAGGTCACTGAGCCTGTGAGTTGAAAGTATGATGATTACATGGCTAGCGTGGAAAGTGAGCGAAACGAACCCAAGATCACGGAAAGTGTTGACCGATTCGATAAATGATTTTGCTGAACGAGAATTCATTGGGAAGTTGGGTCAGACGCGTTGTTACAAGTAAATGAACGCGAGTTACTAGTCACTACGCGACTCTGCGATTACGTCATTAGTAAGCTATTAATAGGCCTAGGATAGGGGCGGCACCGACGGGATACTAACGCTGGACACTCCAACTTATCCCCCTTATGTCTGCTCAAGAACTCGCAGTCGTTTTCTTTCTCACAGCCTACTTGGCACCACTGGCATTCATCATCCATATTTTGTGGCTACTCGCCAGCGCTGTGTTATCCGGAAAGCCGATGGTACTTGTATTACAAGACGTAGAGGTGATAGAGGAGAACTTTTCGTTGCCGCACTCGCCTGGTGAATAGCTACTCTGCAGAAAGGCGATTCCAGTTCTCATCTCTTTCCAGGCTTCTTCGATCCTCTGCAAGTAGATTTGGAGAGATCGCCCGAAAATAGTGCTTTTGATGGCGTCTCTGGCATTCTATCTGCAGATGATCTTGCTCAACATGATTTCGACTCTACTTATGCGCTGGAAAACGAGAGCAGTGGGTACGAAATTCAAGACGTCACTGCCGATACACTCGACCTCGATTCAGACCAAAGTCAAGTCCAAGACAGCTCCGAGCCATGGCACACGAAGGGACACCTAGATTCGGCTGATAGGCTCACATTAGTCGCGTCCGTGGATGATACTCGATCATTCGTACGTCGGTCTACTCAAAAGAAAATCAAGCATTTCTTTCGCAAGTCTTCTTCATCTGAAACTCAGCGCAACTCAACCGCATTCTCGAGGAGAGTGACGCAGGTTTTTAATAAGATATCCGCACCCTGGAGTAACAGAAAGGAAAGGCAGAAGAGGCAGGATATGCCTAGTGTTTGAATATGTAATAGATAAGCCGTGGGAAGATATAGCATCTGTCAGGATCGATGAAAGACGCAGCGTCAGACTGTAAGCTTTGTTCACCATGGCCGCGTCAGTGCCGCAAGAGGGTAAGTCCACTGATCCGATTACGCCCTTCTATCTATTGAGTATTCTCAGAACTTCCCATACTCGAGGCCTTGATCAAGTGATTTGCTTTTCTTAACATTTCTCCACTTCACTTAAGCTCGCCAATGACAGCATCCGCAACAGGCTCACTGCTCTCAAGAAAGATCGTGTAGAGTTTACAAAGCCATCCGACGTCAAGGCGCTTTATCATGCTGTCGTCAAACAAGGTATCGTTGTGTTGGCAGTTCGTCGTTCAAACGACGACCCTCATCTCCTTCCGCAGTGACGAGATTGAACGATGCTCGGAATGACAATACGACATGCAACAACAGACTTGACACGACCCTCTCTGACGTATTCAGTCTGCTTTCATTATTCTATCTCACCATCGGGAAAACTAGGGACACACCAGCTATTTATTGTCAACTTGCCTCCATGAGGGTACGTGGACACTTCAAACATTTCATGATCAGTTCTCTGCGCGCTGACACGATTCATAGCAAATCATTAATCATATGAATGAATCGGCCATGTACAACGAGTCGGATCTAGCACCCTTTGCACAGCGTCTAGCCGAGCTCCGGCAAATCCTCCAATCTGACGCCGAGAATGGAAAACACCCAAAAGCGCTCATCAAGCTCCTTGAGCGGCATTTGTCTGAATGTGGTGCGTCCGGGTGGCTCTGATCGCACAGCAGGCTTATAATGACCGCGACTCAGAGGGAATCGTAAAGCTGATGCAGGACTCGCTCGCCGTGCTCTCACCAGAGCTTCTTCCAACCCACCAGCGTCTTGTCATTATCCGGCGACAGCTAGTTGGTCTCGCTGCGAAAGAAGGTGCCCATAAAGCAGAATTGAAACCGATTCAGGAAGAGCTCCGCAAGATTGATTCGTTGAGTACCTTCCATGTTCACCAAAGCTTTTCTTAACCATCCCAACTTTTCAACTCGTGGCTGTTCACCTTTTCGTGCTTTCCGTGCATAAAAAAGTGCAAGGGTAGACGGCACGTTCTTAGGACCGGGGGGCGTGGTCCCAACCTCACAAGCCATTTGTTCATCCCTCTTGGAGGAATGTTTTGAGATCTGTCAGGAAATCAAAGCCAACGAAGTTTCAAAGCATGTCGCCTCTTCGCTCAAGCCGCTTTATGATCGATTGTCTGAGATCCGCGCCGAGCTCGAAAGTCTCGTACTTACACGTCGGTGGACATTGCGCGAGACGGATCTGTTCAATTATACAATCAGCCTGCAGGAAATCGACAGGATGCGGGTGGACGGCCAATTCGTGGATTCAGATGGAAACAAACCACCGGGACAATACGTTCGCACACCTCTTCTTGTTACCTCCTGTTACCGATTTCAGTTTAGGTCCTGCTTTATCTCTTGAGACGGTGCTATGGTCTGATATATCTGCTCCTATCTTCAAGCGAACCTGTATCAGAAGAACTTATGCCGATCGTGCGTCTACCTCCTTCCATCACAAAGCTACTCCTCACCAAGTTGCTAGGCGAACAAACTATCGACGGTGAAGAAATGTCTGAATGAAGTACTGAAATACGGTGGTTCGTTTAACCCCCGGGATCTCTATCCTGTGCGTGGCCTACCTTAATTCCCCTTCTCCGCCTTAATTCCCTCGTCATTGTCTTGTTCGACTGATGAACTGACCGACGCTACCCGACACATACACGGGGCTGGACACTTGGGTTCTGGCTTCTGTATGAATCATGTTTTTTTCTCAGTATCAATTGGCTCTGTATCAAATTGCTTCCATGAGGAAAGACGGCCGATTCGTAGGCGCCGATGGAACCATTCCTGAAGGTCAAGCTGTAGTTTCAGCCCACCTTAACGAATGTCATCAGCTACTTGAGATGGTGAGTATTCACATCGATTTTCAACCCGATAAACATTGATTGAATCATCCAAACCAACTAGCTTAAAGAAGCTATGGACGAAGGCGAAACTGAAGAAGATTATGACGAAGACCTTGACGACGAGGACGAAGAGAAGGAATCGCACATTGACGGGGATGAAGAGGATCGTTGAAGCGAGAACCATTCGGCATTCTTGCCATTCTTAATTTCTGACCAACGTTTACTCCTGTGTTTGCGCCGCGATGGATCTCCAGCTGGTGTCATCCGTTGCCTCGTCATGCTTAACCTATATCTATGCGGAGGACTCTGAAGTAGAAAACAAGTCGAGCTCGTATCGATCAATACCATGCAATATGTACAGGTTGTGCCTTATTAGCTGAATAGATCTCCTAGTGTTGTGACGTGCAGGGAAACAAAAACTTTTCAACATGGCGTTGGCGGCAGCGCACCTGCATGCGGGAAATGGCTCATCAACAAATCTGCCACATCCCTTTTGGTGGCCATGCCTTCTAAGACACCGGCTTTTGTGAATAGCACCTGCCTCAAATTCTGATAGCAGTAGTATCAGCGTTCAAAAACGTAAAACATAATTACTCACCAGTTTTTGGAACATGCTGACGACCTGTTCTTGAGGTACTTCTTTTCTCAACTGCAGGACAGCCTCTTCAATGGTGTTATGTAGGTCAACATGGTCGCTTTCAGGTAATCTTGATCTCTGTGGTGAGAAGGTACATTTCCTCTCTGCCGTGGCTTCTGTCTCAGTGAATGCCAGGCGATCTGAATTATGAACGTCTAGGTGCCTTTGCTATCTTATAATGAAGTGTTTCAACGTACCCAGTGCCTGTTCAAGTGCAATGCGAGTCACGTAACCAACAAGATTATGTCCACGGACAACCGGGAAGCCATCATAAGTGTATTGCTGTAGCAAGCGCCCTTTAAGAGAATGGGTATATGTCAACTTAATTTTCAGGGCAGAAAAGATACCACGTGCTTATTTCTGCGATAGTGCATTCTTCGTCTTGAATGACAACCAGTTGGTCGAATGGCTTCATGAAGCTGGCGCCTGATTCCCCTTGGTCATGATAATCTGCCTGTGAAAGCCAGGGATAGCGGCGCATGGTAATCCAAACACCATAGATGCCGTCCTTCCCCAAGGCATCTCCCACCCATTTTGACGTCATGACAGATATCATTATTGGTAGGACATGCGACAATGCACCCGTAAGCTTGAGGTTTTGGTAATTAGATTTCCTTCGACCATTTATAATGAGACACACCTCGAAGAGGATTACAACCAGAGAGACTTTCCACCATCATAAACGCAACGAGATTATTACCAGCACAATCCACTTACTTGTCATTCGTGTGACTCCACCCAACATAGCAGAGGCTCCGATGACGGCATAAAACCCAGGAGATATGCACTTGACAGAGGGATCTGGAGGACAGCTCACGAATATCCATGCTTTCGGCCACAAGCGGTAAAGGCCTTGTCTGAGAGTGCATTAGAGTCATCGAACACAGATATTAATTGAGCTCACGTTAGCAGTCCAACTGCACGTCCGAGGCAAGCACCAATCGCTATTGTGGGCAAGAAGATGCCAGCGGGAATCTGGAATAGGTAAGACACGCGGATATAAGATGGCAAAATGCCCACCATCATGCCGAAAGTCCAAGCAGTCAACACGAATTTGATGCCCGCCGTCAGAATGAGTAGAAAAACGTTTTCGCGCATGGCGGTAGGGCTTGAAAGTGTCAGCTCATGGGTAGGTGTGTGGATTTAGTTGTAGATCTTACTTGCAGAGGCCATGGTAATCGCCCTTTGCAGGATCGCATTCCTGGAACAGGTTCGCCACCAGCTCGGAGGTTTGCACACTGCATTGCTCAGAATTTTGGCAGAATTATGTTAAGCCATCACTTACCGGGTAAATACAATCTTCATTCCCCAGAAGATTCGTCATTCCGTTAGACCATCGATGGAGGACACACTCACAAGATAACTGATGGCGGCTGTTATAGCAGTGACGCCGATTACCTCGAGTATAGGCCAGTCATGCAAAGCGCTGTTTCGACGATATAAAGCTATCTGGACGTTCATCTTGATCAAGAGTGAACCAAGTACGCCCTAGGAGAAAAAACTTAATTCCTCGCCATGTATCACGAATGTTGATAGAACTTTACTCCAATTACGCCCAAAAAAATCCAAGGTACCTAGATCTGTCATAAGCATCGCCTCACGTCTTGTTGAAAACACTGACAAGTTCAAACGCTCGCCATGCATCGTCAACATAAGTTACCTAGAGCATTCTGTTGAAGATAGAACCACATAAGAGAATAACCACATACTTGGAATAGCACGAGCTTTTTCGTTCGGAAGGGATCGACCCACTGTAATGAGACAGCGGCAACTGCTGAGGCCACAAAGCCTCTCCAAAGGACGTCCGACTCACTCGCGAAGGCGTCCAACTCTAATGTCGAAATGTAGCACGGAGCATGTAAATGGAAACGAAATATTGACCTTCTAAACAAAATAAAACGCCACCTATTGGACTACCAAAAGCGACGGAGACGCCTGCTGCAGCTGCGGCTGCTAATAGTTTGCGTTTCTGAGCTGATAACTGGTAAATCAGTGTTATGCTGCCTAACTGTCGGCATGCCCAACCTTCGTTACCGCGGAACTGTTTAAAGCGACCCGCGATCATGCTGACCATACAACAAGCAACGTGAACAAGAGGCCCCTGTAAGTACTCTCAGATAGAGCGGTGACGATTTTCGCAAAACAGCTCACCTCCTTTCCTAACGAAAGTCCTGAAGCCACTGACAGAGCCAGGCCAACCGCTTTGATCAGTAGAGTCCATGGTGACAGAAATTCGTCGAAGACGTAGCCTCCAAGAATCTGAAACCAATTGTGGGGTTGTGAGATGGCGCGAGTTAAATCAAAAGACTAACGGCCTTAATCTCCGGAACTGTGCCGGAGTTAAACGGTCACTGCTAAAGTGAGAGCACACTCACTTCCGGTATGAAATCCGCTATTAATGAAGATATTGGGTCAGGATTTTCCTGAAGTTACCCAAGAAACTCACTAAGGTGCGTAAGTTCTGACTAGAAAAGCAGCACAACTAGCAAACGCGATCTGTAAGGAATGAATTTCCGGTTGTCTTCGTTCTGAAATGTTACACGTACAGCGAGGATAGAGTACACGAATGCTTGCAACAGTGATTGAACAAAGATGAACTTTATGTCAAAATATTGGCTCCACGTTTGCCACTCTTTACAAATCTCTCCTGCTGTTCGTACACTGGAATCAAATAAATTCCCCTAAAGCTGCTAGACGGGAACCTACGATCCACGTCACTACAACAGGTGACTTGATTATAGAAGAAGCCACGAGAGCAACGTCCCTCCCGTATGTCACCAAGCCTGTAAGTTCAATGGTTGTCGATACAGCGCGTCACACTTGAAGTGTCCGTACACACCATTTCACGAGTATATCAAGCGAAGCGCCTGTTAAGCCGATTCCAATTCCGGTAACGATGACTATTAGCCACATTCGAGAAGCCTCCAGCATAGGTATTAGTATCCCGCGAACACCAGCTTGCGAGCGTAGTGCCTGGTTTCTCTCCCGTTCCGCCGCATCCTGTTGCAACCAGTCTATGGTACTGCCATCTGGGTATCTTGCAGTGCGAGGAGATGGGACGGTATCAAGGAGCCTTCCATTTTCTGTCAATTCGAATTGTTCGCCTTCATATTCGTTGACCGCGACCGTCATGGTATGCGGCTTAGTATGCATTGAGTATGATGGTGACGTTCTTGTTTGGTCTCTACGTTGGGGCATAACAAAGCTATGTTTAATAGCATACCAAATGCGCCCACCGTGTCCTCAAACCCAAACCTTTCTCAAAATGGGTCTTCGATGTCGGGTATCTTGCTTGCACCCTTGAATGAGTTGCAGGCCTTATCGCATACGCTATTCCTTTCTTTATCACCTGCACAGACCAAGCCACCACCACCACCACCACTCTCTGCGTTCTTAGCCTGCGATAAAGCTTTATCCGATGCTGTCAACCTTGCATACAAACATCAGCTGAGTCAACGAAGGATAGATGAATTGGAAGGGCAAATATTACAGCTGGAGTCGCAATGGCGCGAGGTGTGTATAGAGCTTGAAGCAGGTAAGAGGGAATTGGAGGAGATCATCGCTGAAGGTGAGGAAAGAATAAAAGCTATCGAGAAGGCAAAAGAAGGTGATTCGTTTTGAAATGCATGTATCCATTGTACTCACCGTTTGGGCTTTCAGCTTCAATACCGTACCCGGAGTTGTTGGCATATGCCCAGAGCCTCAGCGCCTTCACCTCTGCACCTCCCAACATGCCTGATTTGAACCTTCCTGGTCAACCGCCGCCACCTTTATTCTTCCCACCCTTCCCGAACGAAGAAAAAATGCGTCGCGGGCGTCTCAATGCCGAAGCGCCTCTTGGTTTACTTGGAGAGACACACTCCGTTGGGCGACGTACATATCTTATCTTGGCCGTCGTGTACCTTTACTAATCGTTAACTGGTAGCACCTACTTTATCGCCTAAAAAGGAGCAACAGCCACCGCAACAACTTGGTCATGGTGCTAACCCCTACCGGCACGATCTTCGTGCACCTGGCCCACATCCACAATTCTTTGACCTTGATTTGGACTTGAATCCTGACCTATGAAATCCGCATCTCCATCTGAAAGGGTTATGCTAGTTGGTTGGTAGGTGTGAAGTGCATACTTTACAAACAGTACGGAGCAGTAATCATATCCTAGTATTCCAAATCGCGATCCTACACCCTAAGCGATCCGGGCCCGAAGCTCCTTTACCTTCGACATAGATTCGAATCGTGCGGCGTACATCTCTAGCAGTAATATGAAGCCTGGGTTTGGACAGGCTACTACACGTTTTCGCTGAACATGTCTAATCGCTTCTCCCACGTTCATGCCCTTAGTTGCGATCAGATACGCGCATATCACAGCCGGGCTGCGGCTGATGCCACCGAGGCAGTGAACCTGTTGACTGTCAGCATCCGTAAAGGGCTTCAAGTTTTATTCGACTTACGCGGACGACATTTGTAGAATTCTCTTCGAGCGCTGAACGGATGAAATCGGTCGTCTTTTCGAATTTACCGAGCAAATCGACCACTCCAATGCCATGTATCTTTATGTGCAATTTACTCTCTTCTTAATAAATTCTGGCAGTGTGATGTCGTGGTCCAACAGGGACACGACATGGGTAACGCCGAGGCGGGACAGTACATTGGGGTCATTTGCAGTGGGGTATGCTGTGAGATACAATCGAGGCTCTATGCACTGAGCATCCAGGGGATGAAGCGCTGATAGCGCTCGGTTGGCGACCCCTGTTGCTTTCTTCAGGACGGTGGTGGGAGAGAGCATCGGTAGCAGACGCTATTCAGTTTCTTGACTTATGTACTCACTGAGAGATCGGCATTGTAAAATGACCGGTGTTCTGTATGTTCATATCTTCCAATTTCAATGTACTTACACCGAATCAGCATGGTATGACAGGAGGCACAGTCGGCAATTTCCGGTACAATATTGGTGTGTGTACCACGCATCTTTGAACTTAAATA